>LUGF01053321.1:41725-59326 GCA_001625245.1 Calycopis cecrops
CCTAAATTTATAGAACATGTTAAATATAACTATTGTCAGTTATATTTAATATGTTTTATAAATTTAGGAAAGTTTATATATTGAAGATTTTTATTATAGAAATACATATAAATATTAAATACATGTATAACCTTCCATGACTAACGGCGCATTCACATATACGTCCGTTTTACTGGATCCGTTTTACCGGATCTGTGGTAGCGTATGTAGTTGTATGAGCGAGTTCACACATAATCCGGTATACTGGATCCAGTAAAAAATACCGGATCCGGTATTTTTTACTGGATCCGGTATACCGGATCCAGTATACTGGATCCAGTATACCGGATCCAGTATTTTTTATTATACGTTTATGTGAACGGACGTATTTTTTTAATTATTTTTTTTTATGATATAGGGGGGCAAACGAGCAGTCGGAGCCATTTTCGTGACTACCGACGCCCATAGACATCCGCTAGTATAGCCTCTATAGTCTATGCTATACGTCCGTTTTACTGGATCCGTTTTACTGGATCCGGTATACTGGATCCAGTATACCGGATCCAGTAAAACGGATCCAGTAAAACGGATCCAGTAAAACGGATCCAGTAAAACGGATCCAGTAAAACGGATCCAGTAAAACGGACGTATATGTGAACGCGCCCTGAGGCGGGATTCGAACCCGCTACCCCTGGCGCAACATGCTCCGCTTATCCGAGCCCTGTACCACTACACCAGCTGGTCGTCATTTATAAAAATAAAATATTAAAATATATAGATTTAAGTCTTTATTAAGGTCTAGCAACTTGGATTATGCGTAAAGGCAGGCAGGCGCGAGGATCAACCAGGTTTAGTGATTACTTCAGTGTGTAACAGTCAAAATTTTGTCGTTTATTTCCCAAAATTAGTTCCAAATTTACATTTTTTTTATAAAAATTTAGAGTACTTAACAATTTTTTGTAAATTATCCCAGAAATTTTACAAATATATTTTTTGTACATTTAATTATTATTTTAATAATAGAATAAATTTGTAAATAAAACTTCTATTTTTATTAATAAGTATACTTGTATTTATTTTTCAAGATCTTTTATTTTTATCTGCAGTTACAATACGTAAATCAGATTTTGGTGCACTAATCTTAAAATCTATAATTTATTGAACTAAAGTTCTTTACCAAAAGGACTTCCTAAACATCATCATTTACATGATTAAGATTCTTTAAACGGATTCTATCGCGTTCAATGCAAATATCCACTTGCAGAATATGACTAAATCTCCGCAATGAACGAGTCTATCAATTCGTTGGTCCCCTGATATATATTCCTCACACCTTCTAATATAAAATAATCTAATAGTATTATCAAACAAATAATAATGTATGTAGATAATATAATATAGTAATATATATATAATAAAATATAGACGAGTAAATAAATAAATCCGTTTAAAGAATCTTAATCATGAGCAACATTCGCGTAAATGTACGAAAACTATATCATCATTTACAAACAAAATAAAATTTATTTTTAATTACTAATTATAGAAATGATAACACCTCCTTGGTCTTATCTTATTAGTTTATCTGTTTAATTACACTTATTTTTATCACCTTTGCTCCCTGACAGCTAATATGGAAAAGATTGTTATTATCTATAACTTATAAGTAAACACACACTGTGGATAACTTGTATTATTCATACAATTCTTGAACTCATATTTCAACCCCATTAGAGATACAATTTCACATTCATTGTCACATTCTTTCTTAACGGATAAATGCTGTATATTAATTTTCAGCTCGTTTGATTCTTCGTTACAAACAAACACACACAAACAAATCTTTCCACTTTATAATATCAGTGTAGATGTAATGCTTACCAGCATTACTTACATCTATACCACCAGTTTGTACTTTTAGCAAAGGTGTGCGAGTCTGGCGTTGAGACATAAATCAGAACGTGTATAAATAGTACACTCAGCGGAGAATTCACCAATTACTTATATTAAGAGATATAAAAATACCACAATAAAATTTCAAAAAGTATTTTCGTCAATAAACCATAATAATCAACCTTGCTTTTAGTAGTTTTATTCTTCATCGATTAATGTCCATGTTAATCTCGTATTCGAATTCACGCGGCAAAAATGTATACGCCATTTTCTATTTTAGGACAGCGATCGGTTAATAGCAAGATAGTCGATACATATCTATTTGGAACAACTTTTTTGGTCTTACCGCCCTGTTTTATTTGTACTTTTTGACATTCACATAAAATAGATGAAATGACAACGTTGCTTTTGCAATCAGATTTTAAATGCTTTCTTACTGTCACATAAACAGTTTACATCCTATAAATAATAGAAAAATAGCCTTAGCTCTCGATTATTTATTCCTTTTGCCACTTTTTGTATTTTCTTAAGCATACATTTCTTATGCTTACATGCCACTTTTAGTATATTCTTAAGTATACATTTGTAATTGCTAGAACTAATTTACAACTTGTATTTAAAATGTCAAATGTAATTCTTTGCGACGAAAAAAAACTAATAAAAACAACAAATTCAATGTTTTTTGTTTTCATTATCGAATGATAAAATTGGTGACTAATCGCTTCTAGAAGTAATATAGTAATAAGTTTAGACTAGTCAAAACCTGTAAAACCGAAATTAGTATTTTAGTTCGCAATAAACTAATCATGACTGTAATTGAAACATGAGTAATAATTAACGAGTTAGCAATAAGTACCACGATTACACAAGTTATAAGTCATCACACGAGGAAGTACCTAATAAGTACCGAGTTAGTAATCAGTACCACGAGTACAGTGACAATACATAAATACCCCAGGACACTAAAACGACTAAGTCTACTCATAACTAAAAACAATTAATTAGACAAATTAAACTTAGAATTAATGTAAAAAAAAAACAAAAGAAGGAATCTTTGTTTTTTTTTATTTTAATTCTTAATTCATATAAAACGTATCACTTTGCTTAGCATTTGTATCAAGTAAAAAATATTTTGTTGGGAGATTACAGGCTTTTCCTGCGACTTATACAGAATATAATATTAATGCCAAGATACGAAGTATTACAATATATAAACTTAAATAATTTCCTGGCTTAATATTTGATTTTCTACATGCAGTCGACGCAACGTTTAAAACCCAATGATTAATTTATATACCTCAATTAATTATTAACACAATTTTAACATGTTGTTATTACCCATTAGTCTAAATACTATACTTTAGTGCAAATCCATAGTATAATGTAAAATATAATATCACAAATTAAATCGGAATGTCAGGTAAAGTAATTTCACGAATTTTATAATCTTGCACTTCTAGTTTCAACCAAACTCTTTTATAAATTATCGCAACAATCGTACCACCAAATATTGGTCCTGCCCAATATATCCAGTGTGAGCTCCACATATTCGTCCACAGCGCGGGTCCAAAAGATCTGGCTGGATTCATACTAGCACCAGTTAACGGACCACCGGCGAGTGAAAGTCCGACGACGGTCAGTCCAAACTTTAGAGAATTTGATTCATTTTGATCTTCATTCACGGGATCCCAAACAGAGCATGTGATAGCCATCAACGCTGCTGTAAGCAACGCTTCAATACCAAAGGCCTGGAGTGGCGAATAACTTAAATGCGGTTGGGTTACACAAACTCCTTTACTCAGGAAGTCGCTCGGTGATAGCGCAACCAGAGCTCCATATCCAACAGTTGCACCAACGCATTGAGCGACGAAGTACGCCAACGCCAGACATATTGGCATCTTCCTCCATATTAAAGCCCCGATTGTGACACAAGGGTTCATGTGAGCTCCAGATATGTGGCCAAAAGCTTGGATATTGAAGAGCACGATCAGACCGAAGCCAATTGGAGCGTAGAGTGGTTGAGCTTGAACTCCATCGATGGGTATACAGGTCATGCATCCAATTACCATTAACAGAGCAGTGGCAACAGTCTCTCCAAATATTGCCCTCCAGTGGCATTTGCACCAGGTCCTGAGTCTGTTCGGACGTTTTGTTTTGGCCACATCTTTGATCATGTTTTCAGTAACACTAACAACAGGCGCCTCGACAGCCATGGTTGATACAACACTATCCACGTACGAACGAGTGTGGTGTCTACACCGAACTGTGGTATCGAATATTGCATCTTTATTATTTTGACATATTCCTAGGGTTCATTCATGTCAGATATTGTATTATCTGCTCAGCTACTCTAATGATAAGGCAAGTTATCGTGTTTAATTTCGTTATGTAAATATCGCTAAAATAATAACACCCATTAGTGATTCATAACACTTTTGCTTCCATTGCAAGACGATTTGATTTTTTTGTTTTGTTTGACGTTTCTTTTTTACTGGTCACATAAATACATAATCTCTCGCAAGTTGGTCGCAGTTATTAAGTATTTATGATCTCTGAATGCTTATTTATATTCATACTAGTACTTGTGATGAAATATTTAGTGTGAAAGTAGTGTGTAGGATGAATTACACGTATATGGGCTTTCTATAAAAAATGGAAACCTTGACAACCACGTGAGGTAAGATTTCCAGGTACAAGCAAATTGTCTTTAGGATATTTTAATTTCTTGTGAACAAGTGATAGTTTAATAGGACAAACGAATAGTCCAACACAATTTTTTATACAGATACGTTGCTCTTTTTTTTTTTTTTCAGATAGACTATACGTCCTGTCCTCAGGACTGAAGGTCAGTGCAGCTTCATCGATATGAACATTGCTCTTCTTGTTTCGTTCTCCCCTTCAATGCTTCAGTAGGCGTCAGGTAACTGACATACCTCACGAAACGTGTTGCATTATCAGCATAGAAGATAGCATATTACGTGAGCTAGAGGGCCTGCTCGGTAATGTCATCCCAAGTTGCCTGCAATGCAGCATGTTTCTTAGGGATTACAACGTAAAGTTCAAGGGCACATCAATTGGCTTAATATAAACCTGGTGATTATTAGCAGTGAGACGCTCGACCCAACCGGTCCAGTATGCGAACAAATAAAAATTAATTAGTATTTTAAAATTTTTCCATCTCGTTGCTGAACTTATTTATTTTAGGTCAACGAATTCTTTAATGTAAATAATAATGTAGATTCTCATTGGATCTTTAAGAAGATTAAAGAAGGTTTACCCTTTGAAGCGCATTGCTTCAAACTCATTGAATCGTAATTCATGGGCCATTTATTCACAACAGGCTGAGGCCATGTTTTTTTGCCGCGCGACTGCGGCCCCTTATAGTAAAAGATAAATTAGTTATTATAAACACTATCATATGCATTCCCATTTGAGGGAAAGACGATGTGGGAAGCCATTCTAACCCTAATAGTGGAGTGCCTGGAGCATATAAAACCGTAAAACCTCGGAATAGAGTTACAGTGAATGGATTAATATGATCGATGTGGGATATTGTTTTTTAAACTTTATATAGCAATGTTTACCCAATATTTTTTTGTGCTTTCCATTATTTTTT
The DNA here is from genome assembly GCA_001625245.1 of Calycopis cecrops. Taxonomy (NCBI): domain Eukaryota; kingdom Metazoa; phylum Arthropoda; class Insecta; order Lepidoptera; family Lycaenidae; genus Calycopis; species Calycopis cecrops. The sequence goes on from LUGF01053321.1 coordinate 47,214, forward strand.
ATTTTTTTTAACAAATTATTATAAAAAAATATATTGTTTGACCATATATTTTCACTTAAAACAGTATTTTTTTTTATTTATATGTTAAATCTTACCCGAGTAGACATATAGGAACATTTTTCAAAGATACCTGTGTATGAAAACAGCAGTAGGGATCTCGAACAGGCAGAAAAACGTGGAGGGAGAGCGGAGCGGCAGCTGCTATATACAATGGAATTTCTCGGCTAGTTTAATAAGTAAATGAAATGTACTCTATTATGTACCTACATTAAAAAAAATAAGGTAATTAATTACGGCTAATGAAAAGCAAAAAAAATATTAGTACAGAATCTGTTTATTTAAATATATTGCATTGTTGTCTACATCTACTTCATCTATCTGTAGTCTGGTGAAATATTGTAACAACTATTTCCGCTGCACTGTAAACATGCTACACTGTACGCTCCAATTTTAAATGAACATTTAATATAATATTTGGCATTAAATATTTTTATAAAAATATTTTAGGTTCATATACATTAGGTTTCATAATCTTGGCTCTACCAAGTAGCAATGACATGAAATCCTTGTCTGTCCTCTGTTTCAAATTCCTAAGAACTGTTGAATAAACGCCTAGTTTCGTTAACCTTGTTTTCCCTTTCTCACCAGGCCGCATCTTGTATAATATGTGTATGTATATCGATTTCTACATTCACTGCTGCAGCCTGAACCGATTCATGGATTTTGGCATTTGAGGTTCCGTGAGATTTTGAGGACTGACGATTTGGTTGGTGGCGGGGAGTCGCGGGATGCAAGGGGCGTGGCCGTGACCTTTAGCGCTCTTTGGGGAGGCCTGTGTCCAGCAGTGAACGTGTTCCGGCTGATGATGATGATGATGATGATGATGATGATGATGATGACGATGCTGATGATGATGATGATGATGATGATGACAATGCTGATGATGATGATGATGATGATGAGATTAGTCGTTGTTTGTTGTAGTATAGTCGGTTTGGATATCAGTTCATTACCAAGTCAACGTCGTTAAGACGCGTAAAAAATAGATACCGTTGTTAAACTGACCTACATTATAGGGTTCAACGCTTCAGGTGCGTTGTGCGTTGCCCCAAGATGACGCATCTATGGGGTCGTTGCCATTGTGTATCTTTGTTAGCCGTTTTATCACGGCCATCCTTTTTGTGGGATCGAGGGACTAACGACTCGAAGGTTACCGTCATTTTCAAACTTTTTTTGAGTTTGTAAGAGGTAGTGCCACGCTGCATGCATGCACGCAGCCGAAATGTTCTTGCCGACATTACACTGCGTAAAGTGACAACTATGCTGTCGCGTTCGTGCGGTGTGTTAGTAGCCAGTGGCCGATGTAGGAGGACTGAGGGCTACGCATCAGTGTAGCCTCTGTGCGGATGTCTATGGGCGTCGGTAAGATAGGATAAGGTATTAGCCAGGAAAATCACGGACTGCTCGTTCGTCCCCTTATACTATAAAAAAGAGTAAATATCGCAATAAGAAAATAATGAAAAATAGGCATTAAATAAATACTGCTGCTAATATTTTTCGAGGTTTTCAATTTGTGCTTCAGACCCTAATTGTCGATTCCGAAAACGTTTCTACCCAGGAATCGAACCCAATACTCGTAAAAGTTCAACACAATCTGTTAATTCTACGTAAAGTATTTACCATGTCTTGTACGCTGTAGCTAGCGCTAGCTTGTGGATTCCAGGTCAGCGGGAAGTACCTCAACCTACATTAGTTACAGGAACGATCGCATATTATATATGTGCACAAACACGATATTACAGAAGTTACAGAAGCTTACACAAGCGGAACGTGATAGCTGTGTTGTCGAGTTTCGTGCGGTGTGTAAGTAGCCGGTGGCCGACGGAGGTGGGATAGGAGAAAGGAGGGCAGCGCATCCATGTAACCTCTATGCGGATGTCTATGTGCGCGTTGGAAGTCATGAAAATGGCTCCGACTGCTCGCTTGCTCTCCTGTACCATAAAAAAAGTTGCTCTCGGTTATCAACATAAATAAAAAAAACACAAAAAAAAAACAAAAACAGCTCGATCCTTCAACGTGTTCCCCTGAAAAAGGTATTAACAATCAGGGCAACGCATCGGTGTATTCATCGTGCGCGTTTCCACGGGCGTCGGTAATAATTAAGAGACTGGCTTACCGTTTGCCTCCTTGTAAAAGCTTTATAAATAATTGTAAATATATATAATAGGTAGACTAGACTCTCAAAGCGCTTGTTGGTGCGCTTTGAGAGTCTAGTAGGTATAGACAGCATCACATCAGTATTTCGTAAATTCCCAATTCATCTGCAGCACTGGCATTACCTCTTGCAACACCACGCACAACAAGCACAGACCACAAAGACTTCATCATTAATAGCTTTTATAAATCCACAGGTGAACAAGGTCCTCTTCTCATGAAAGCCAAGACCAACTACAACCGACCTGTTACTCGCACCCATCTCGGACAAGGGTAAATATTAATAAATTAAACAAAGTAAATTATCCCGACCTTTTACGTACCTACATAAAAATCACGTGCTACGATATTTGCTCGGGTTAATCTACATACCTTTTTTATTGTTTAAGTAGGGGAATACGTTTTTTTTTTCGCGGGGAAATGCGTTTACGCACTGCCATGAAACCTGGGTGGGATCCGATGGGTGTGTGGGGCTCGCGGCGGAGCCGAATACCCACTACAACCCCGCGGGTGCCATCAGCCGCCTATGTTGGAGAGCCCCGGATCTGTCAGCGACAGGGCACCCCGACGACTGTCCAGTCCTCCCACCGAACCGAACACCTTCAAGAGCAGCTTCCTTTCATTTACTGGGCCGGGCTAGGGGCCAGGTTCCCAGCCTGGCCCCAGAGAGGAATACGTTTACGTATGATACCTAGGAGCCCGGGTGGCCCCTTGACCTATAATGGACTCGACGCTTAGTGTACTACCGAATAAACCCCTGTCCGGGATCTGCAAGAAACAGGATCCCTCCAGCGACAGCCTAGCCTTGGCAAAGAGGCTAGACTTCTCCTCCTTGGGAAATGTCCGGCTGCCTCCGAACAGTCCCTACTACGACGTGGAACTGTGCAATGGGGTCAAGTTACAAAAGTTGTGTAAATGTAATTCTAATGTGTAATAAATTTACAAGTACACAGACACACGCAAGCTCCCCGTTTTCACTGACACTTTAATTTGCGACAAAACTTAAGATTTATCAATTTAAATAATACAAATAATCTGATAGACAGTTAACCCAAATTAAGTACTTTCTCTCAATTTTATTTGATCTGAACGACAGTACGAACATAGTAGAGACAACACGGAGTAGCCGGTGGCCCACTGGGGGGGATGATAGGAGGGCAACGCATCTGCGTAACAATCATGCGAATGTCCATGGGCGTTGGTAGTCATCAAAAGGCTCCGATTGCTCGTTTGCCCCCTTATGCTATAAAAAAACATCAAATGTTTGACAGGTCGGCATAGTTTCTATGGAAAAACGAAATTGTGGTTTTTACTATATTTCTAGCTTTTCTTCCTAAATAAAAAAAATAAATTTTAAACCTTCCCTGAACTTCCACAATTAATTCAAAACCAAAATTAGCCAAATCGGTTCAGCCGTTTTCGAGTTTTAGCGAGTCTAACGAACAGCACTTGATTTTTACGAAATGTAGATGAAAAATAATTTGTATGTTTGTGATAAATTGTGTGTGATTATACTTTTTTACGCTATTTCCACTTTTTATTAATTTGAAGTGTAATTTAAATTACAAGTACCTATAATAAGAATTTCCATAAAGAAGTAATAATACATTCCATCATGCTGCATGCAAGCATGCATTGTGGCACTACCTCATACTAGATATATTAAGATTAAAAAGATCAATCAAGAGCTATTCACACATAGTCGCCGGCGAGAGCTAGCGAGATAATATAATCAAAGCCCCAATTTAAATCCCCGCAGGCTCGAAGCGGCTGTCCCCACTGAGTTATATTTTAATTAAGACCTCTATAGACTATTTAATACCTCCGTTGCGTGGAAAAGATAATTACATTTGATGTGCCTTTCCTTAACCTGAGCACACCCGAGGTCTGTCTCGATGGGACGTTATTTATGAAATACCAGCTGTGCTCTGTTTAACCCGGGTAAAATCTGCCCCAATGGATTCATATTTTTCGGGATGGAAAGTAAAAATATTTTACTACAGACTATGTATATCTGTGCGAACATTATCTACATACATCCTACGAATATTATAAATACGACTCCTTCACGCATAAACTGCTGAACCGATTTTCATGAAATTTGGCACACATATAGAGAGTAACTTGGATTAACATGTAGGATAGTTTTTATTCTTAAAAAAAATCCTATGCGATTCCATAGGATGGTTTTATATTTTCCATGGGATCGAAATTTACACGGCAACTAGTACGTTCTTAAAACATAAACCGGCGTACAGTGACTGCTATGCTTTCCCGTTTCGTGCGGTGTGTAAGTAGCAGGTGTTCCGTAGAAGTGGGAGGAGAAAGGCAGCGCATCTGTATGGTCTCTATGCAGGTGTCTATGTGCGTCGGTAGTCATGAAAATGGCTCCGATTGCTCGTTTGCCCCCCTATACTATAAAAAAACATGAAGAAGCTATAGTATCCCCATTATTAGGTTAAGTCACTTTCCGGCCACTGCACTGATTGAATCGTTATTATTAAAATAAAACTTTTTTTATGAATTAATTCTCAATCTAAATGCTATAATGCAAAAGTTGTCTTCTTTGTACTAAAAAGGTCTGTTATCTACAGACTTTCAAATAAAATATATGTATAAATGATAAATAATTTAAAATATCTACAGCTCAAAAAAACAATAAATATTTCTTTAGTTGCGTTAAGTTTGGATCAATATTATAAGTTCATATCAGCACACATGCTACACGTAGAACATCAACGACGAGCTACCACGAGTTAGCGTAGCTCTTGTGCTACGTAGAGTACATTCAGCTTATTATGGCGTTTTTTCGTCTGACTCCAGTGCGAATCTATTCTGCCAAACAGAAACCTAAAGACAAATCCCAAGTAAGGTCAGGTTTCGACCATTAATTTTTCTTCTTAACAAAGATTTATTTCCTGGCCAAAACATAAATAATAACGGCATTGCGTCGATAAATTATTGTAGCCGAAGTTCTTCCCCACGAAAAATGTGTTGCATAAATAATGCTCAAACGTTAGGAAACCGTCGATCAATTTGTAGAACGATCCGAGAAGCAGGAAAAAAAATTCCAAGCATGAAATATATTTTTCATATTTTGGACTTGTTTCTTATATTTATCTTCATAGTAGGTACACGATTTGAATTTTTTCAGGAAAGTATTTTTTCTCTAGAAAAATGAAGAGTCGAATCACCTTAAATGGTAACTCTCAACTTCTTTTGAAGTAAAATTCCATACGCGAGGTTGAGAGGGGGAGTAAGCCGGTGAGAGCGTTACAAAAATCACACATCGGACGAGGCCAACTGAAATTGTCAGTCAAATTCGATTTAAGTGAAACTTTTTTATATTTAAAAAATAAATATTATATCACATGATATGTCATTGTATCTACGGTAATGAAAATCAATAATTAAGTTTTACTTCAGTAGTGTGGTTTGAAGCACACACTTTTTTTTCAGGAAATTATTTCTTTTTTCAGAAAAAATGCAGAGTCAAATCATATAAATGGTAACTGTCGACTTCTTTTTTTCATCTAATCCCTTTCAGCCCATCCATACAAAAATGTTGCTTTTTTATAGTATAAGAGGCAAACGAGCAGTTGGGTCACCTGATGTAAAGTGATCACCAACGCCCACAGACATCCGTAACACCAGAGGTATAACAGATGCGTTGCAACCTTTGAGGAAAGAATATTATTATTAAATAATTATTAAATAATCGTATTATTAAATATATTAATTAGTGCGTCGGTACTAGTCTTAAGTGGGGTCTGATGGCCATCATGGTGGCGTGGGGATTCATGTCCAGTGAGAAAATCGCCTCATTCTTCTGTTCGTTAGTTACCTCATCTTGTAAGAGAAAGTACAAAGAGCAGACCCCTCGATTCAATTGGCTTCACCCAAGGTGTCCGAGTTTACCTTAGGGTCAGTGGCGTAACTACAGGGTGGCAAGTCGGCAAAACGAGCCTCCAGCCGGAAGGGTCCCCTGGTCTCTGGAGAGAAGGAGTATCCCAACTCTCGACATTTATTATTACACATTTAGTAAAAAAAAGCCTTCTGTATATTGAGGACTCGTCCGATGAATTCACCACGGGTCTCTGCTTAGGCTACTGAGATGGGCCCCCAGATATTGAGCCTTGGAGTGGTTCTGGGTTTGCCTTCATACTACCTCAGTCAGAATTTGATCCATTACTACTAAATACATTGCTTTCCATAAATATGTTTTTGTCCTTTTATCGGTCCCCACAAGCCGGATTTTTGAAGATCCTATTGTAAAATAACCACGTATCTGATAATAATATTGCTATTATTGATAAGATATTGACCTGAATTCTGATTCCAAATGCATCCATCGCGCGCCTACTAGATAAAAGATAAGGAGTTGATAAAATAAAACAATTGACGAAATTGTATGTGTGTGATTTATTCAAGGTACAAGGTACAAACTGACAAACAAACATATTATGAAACTGTTTATTATAAATATCGGGTAAGGATTATGAAAAATATAGTTTATCTAACGATTCCCAACGCAGACACTAAAGGTCAATCAAATATATCCAGTGGTTTAGTCAAAATATTTTCTTTTAATCTCTACATTATGTACCTAGAATAATAATAATTATAATTAATAATACTAACACCCGGAGGTTACCGACACCAGATACATTGTTTACCATCCGTACGTCTAAACAGAGAATCGACAAAAGTATAGTGAGCTGGTAAGGGGTCGCGATCAACAAGATCACTGAGAATGTTCTTTCTCTCTCGTTGAGGGCGAGAAAGATGAATAAACATAATTACCATTTATTTATATTAAACAAAACAATTATAAAAAAAATACATAAGACAAGTTGAGTAAACTACTATTGCAATTATTTCTTGTCACAGATTCTCCGAGACAAGTTCATAATATTGTATTGTTTAGACCTAAACTCCGTGATATGAATAATTTGTAACTTTTCTGTATTTTGGTCATGATTTTTGACGTGATAACGTCTTATAAATCGATAGAGCAGGCTGTTCCAAAAAATTTGACAACATGCGGCGTTACCTAGTTGTCAAATGTACATGTTGAATTGTATGTTTTAGGATTATTTGCAAAATAAAGGAACAAAAAATTTAAATTGGACCAGTTACATGTTCCCACGGTCAAACTTTAGATCCGAGGCTTTTGGTCACATCTAATGAAACCACGGTATAGTATTTGTATGAACACCCTAACCAAAAAGTATTGTGTAAGCGATAGCGCGATGTAGCAATCGTTATAAAGCCATCTGTTATGCATTACACGAACTACATATCTGCAATGAACGAACAAATAGATTTGCGCAAGCTATAGCGCGATGTAGGATACGTGATAACGCCATCTGTTATGCATTAGACGAACTATATATCTGCTATACAAATAACTTGCAATCTAACATACCATTTCCAATTACCTCTTTCTCTATATACATACAAATCTATTAAACAAATGAAATTAAAATTTTTTTTTGAAAAATGCTACCATTCCATCAGTATTTTCTTAAGACGTTGTCACGTTCAACTATCGTCAGTAAATCGACTTTACAGACAACCGATGTTTTTTAAATATTATGACTTTCGAAGCAATAAAAAACCGTGATATCGTTTTTTTTAAGTAAAACTTTTATGCGCGAGCTTGACTTGGTAGTAAGCTATCGAGAGCGTTACAAAAATCACACATAGGGCGAGGGCAATGGAAGCTGTCATTTAAATTCAAATCCAAACTCGATCTAAGTAAAACTTTTTTGTATTTAAAAAATAAATATCATAATAATATGTTATGTCTTAGTAACTACGGTAATTATTTTTTGTAATAATTCAACAATTAAGTTTTACTTCAGTTACATTTTTTTTTCACGGCAACTTTGATCAAAATGGGACAACGGTATGAGTAGAAATCTTTATTTGGATTTTTGAATTTTGACAATTCACATAAAGGATGTTAAAATAGTACTCAACAGTTAGGAACTGCTAGTCAAATTTATTGAGGCTGACTGCATTTTTAAAACTTTTTCTAAAAACTCTATTAGGTACTAAAATTTTATAAACTTATGTTTACCTACGTATAATGTGATTGATGACGTTGACATTAAAAATCGTAAGTAATTCAAGATTTTTGGATGTATTAAATCTATATAATATATATAATTTTATTACCTATGAGGCTATGAATTAATTTTATTATTTTTTTCAAATTTATCAAGGATCTGACGAAAATTTTTCAGTTTTTAATACCTATTGATAATTAATTATTTTAATATGGTTAAACCATAACAATTTTAATTATACCTATAGGTAATCCAACCTTAAAAATTGTAAAAAAATAAAAGGCTGCGTTATTGTTTTACCGTCGTTTTTAACTTTGTGTTATTGTCTAACCTAAGAAGGACATAAATTTATTTAAACACAATCTACAACTACCTACATAATTACGTTTCTTACAACTTAAAGTGGTGCACATTCTACATATTATCGATCAGAATAAATATACAGTAAATATTTCATTTTCCACTTAATTATTTTATTTTAATTATACACTTAAAACATAAAGGCACTTCATTACGTATTACGTAATATTTAGTAGCAGCTATCACACCTTTGAGTTCTGTATTATATGAGTATTATCACTAACTTGGTGCATGATATATATCTACTAGTGCAAACTAAATGATTGACAATATAATTCTCTTGTGCATCTAAGGACGTGAATGTATGTCACTAAATAGATTCAACTATAACATTATGTTGGAATCTGTTGAAAACGGCACACAAAGTTCAACGCCATCTTGTGACACATTTGTAAAAGATTAAAATTTTAACAACTAAAAATAATTAATCAGAACTTGAGAATCATATCATATGTTTAAATTATATTAAAATATAAACAATATTTTTTTGTAATAGATCACGTAATTGAGTAATGAGCAGTCTAAAATTTTGTTTAAAGACAAAATGTATTGATGAACAGAATGTAAAGAAATTAATTTTCATAAAACATATCCATATTTTTATCAAATTCTAACATCTTTGATGTTAGAATTTATATAGAGAAAAACGTAGAATATCTCATGAAAAAGAAACTACTCACAAAAAATAACTTAATGATTAAAAATATATTTAATAATAAAACACGTATGTCTTTAACTTTGCTAAGAGTGACTTACGGACTTACGGTATTAATAACATACATTCTTAAAACTATTTAATATAAGCATCTTCTATATTTCCCACGTTCTTTAAGATAAAAACTAATATTATTCGCCAATTAGACCACTCTCCTTATGACATGGTTGAAAATAAAATCGTTTTTCCCTTATTTCAGTTGCACCAACACCATAAAGTATGTCACAACAGCGCCAAGAACCTGAAAAAGAGTGTTTTTATTAAATTTCAATCATATACTATTTAAAAATATGGAGGAGATCCAAATTATTGATACACATCTTTTTTTGGTCTTGCCGCGACTACAACCCCGCGATCGGCCGCCAATACTGAGATGCCTTGGACCTCTCAGCGACAGTGCACCTCCGCAACTCATAAGAGACCGGACTCCTCCAAATACGGGTAGGGGGGGAGGGCTAGAATCAGACCCCTCCGATGTAGGAGGCCCTGCTATATGCCGCGACGTCTAACTGAAGTATCTAATACTTTAGTAAATGTATGACAATAAATCTGTTACAGAATTATTCCTGTAACACTTTTATCTTTCCTGTTCTTACCGTTTTCTGCATATTTCTATGTATGTGTAAGAAATGAAAACGCCTCGCCCCAAAGCATGTATTTATGCCAATCTAAACCTATATTAATTAGCTGTAACAGTTATTAACACTTATTAACAGGTATTTTTGAAAATAGATTCAAAATGTTACATTTCATTTATGTTTTAGTATAAAAACAAATTATTTTTTTTGTTTAAAACACTCTATTCGGATACCCCTGGGGTAAGATTTGTAAGAGTTGTACGCAATAATTTCGTGTTATTTATTTAACTGTTACAGCGCTTATTGTATCTGTAGGCTTAATTCTACAATCGTTACCCTTTGAAATAGTTAATTAAACCTCGGCACGGTCACAACAATACACATATTGTTTGAGCTTCTGTTAATTGTGCCTATTTGAAATTTTAAGCTTCAATATTAGGATTTCACAGTATAAAAATTATAGTAAGCCAGTGAAATTGATATTAATTAATTTTACTGGCTTACTTCATAATCTGCAATGTCCATATTGGAAGTTATAAACCTTTTTTTTTTTGGGATAAATTCAACTTCGAAATTGAATTTCATCCGTACTTAATCTTTACTATATTTTAGGACAGATCACTTAGGTATAAAAAAAGTTGATGAAAATCCCTACTTATTATAATAACTGAAAAGATAAAACCAAGGCTTAGTCAGAAGCCACATCTTCCATCTTTTTTATAATTGATTTTTGCTAAGACCTTGATATGTGTCCAGAGTCCAGACTGTCAGTTGAAGTGGTCATTGTGTTATTTTCAGTTATTTAACATTTTGAACAAATGGGGATCTTCGTTCTTTTTATTTTATTTTATTTTTAGTTCCTGTTAACACGAAAACCACAAATTATATTTTATAATTTTGTATTATTATTTACAACATTAACGAAACAGTTATAAAAGAATTTAAAAAATACTAACTACGCTCCGCGGTTTCACCCGCGTAAGACTCGATACCGTGGAAGTACCGAATTGAAAAATAGATGTTAGCGAATTCTCAGACCTGCCCGAAATGCCCATAAAATTTAGTGAGAATCGTTTCTAAAGAGTATGGTAACTAACAATGTGACACGAGAATTTTATATACTAGCTGCGCCCCTCGGTTTCACCCGCGATCTCGTGGGAATATCGGGATGAAAAAAAGATGTTGGCCGATTATCAGACCTACTCGATATGCACACAAAATTTCATGAGAATCATTCTACCCGTTTCGGAGGAGTATGGTAACTAACATTGTAACTTGAAAATTTCATATATAAAGTATATAGAGATACGTAACAGTGTAATTAACTGATACTTCATACACAGATTTCGGGAAGTCTAACGTCATGTTTATTCTTCGACATTTTAATAAAAAAAATCCCATACTTACAGAAGCAAACAAATCCAACGAAACTGTAAAGAACTTGGCTCCAGAGATGCTCATCGCCTTCTGGCACTGCTGGCAGACTATTTGGACGAAGGTCTTCGCCTCCTCAGACCCGTCGTACCACTGACAGGAATACGCCGCCTCCATTACTGATGAGCTCTGGATAGATAAAATATTTTTATGGTATACATATATATGGTATACGCCCATAGACATCCGCATAGAGGCGTGTGTGTTGCCCTCCTTTCTCCTCCCACCTCCAAGGGCCACCGGTTGTATAAATACAGGGTTAAATGTAATTAACGCAAGACTTCTTGCAGGCAGCGTGTCTACATCAATACCAACAACATTTGTTCTACGACTTTTTACGAATCTAGTTAAATAGCACAAAAAAAATAAAAACAAAAAATGTTTGCACCCTCTGTTATTTATTACTCTGTATCTTGTAAGAATGACGCGCGGCAGCTCCCCTATCTTGCCGCGCGCGTTTCCCGCGCTATTTTCTTAGCCGCACGCAGACTAAATAGTAATAGATAGTTCAGAGGCAATATATTAATTTTGTATGGGAATATTAAAATTTTAAAAACTATTAATTTTCAAAAGTCGTAGAACAGATGTTGTTGGTATTGATGTAGACATGCTGCCTGCAAGAAGTCTTGCGTTAATTACATTTAATCCTGTATATATCATGTTCGGTATGATAATTAGGTACCTAGTATTTCACCTCTATATAAGGGTTATTCTAAAACATCAGCAAGCTCCCATATA
>LUGF01053321.1:59577-69674 GCA_001625245.1 Calycopis cecrops
TACATATATATGGTATACGCCCATAGACATCCGCATAGAGGCGTGTGTGTTGCCCTCCTTTCTCCTCCCACTTCCAAGGGCCACCGGTTGTATAAATATATTATGTTCGGTATGATAATTAGGTACCTAGTATTTCAACACTATGTAAGGGTTATTCTAAAACATCAGCAAGCTCCCATATAGCTAGCATCTTTAACAACAATCTCTGTTCCTATGACTTTTCATTATTTGCTATTTGATTTTTCATACAAAAATAAATCTGAATATAATTTTTCGTCTGCGATTTATAAGTGCATCACGCATTAGGTGTTGGCGCGAACTAACGACGTGACAGACTATTTAATTACATAATATATTAAGATGATCTTCTAAATGTGAGATAGTTCAAAACAATTTTATAAGAGAACTTATAAGTATATCAAAAACGCACATTTTAATTTCGGCGTTATTTTCTTAGCTTGGCGCATCGAACATCTCTACCGTTACTATTCTAAGGAATAGACGGCTATTGCTTATGATTTTTTACTAAAACCTTAGCAGGACACCGCAGGGGTATTCTAAAATGATCCAACTAATTTCATATTAAGGAGGAGTTAATTTAAATTTCGCTGTTCAACCAAAGGGGAAATATTTACAATTTTGCAATTATTTATCTCAGCACCTATAGAATTGACATAATCATTCAATATCAAAGTAAAACTTTTCATCGTGTTTGAACACGAAGACACTTTGGGGTTGTTTAATACGGAATATATCAATATATACAATCAATGTGACTACTATTTTTATTACAATCTGTTCAATATTATATCGAAGGAAATGATAAAGATATCTTGGGCCTTCAACTGATTTGATCAGAAGATAGAAAGAAATATTCCTATTTCCACATCATCAAAGAGAAGATACCAAAAGATTGCAATATTTTAGGTCAGTATCTATAAAATATGTTGCCACGTCATTCAGCCAATATCTAATCTACGTTTTGTAATGTCCGCACACGACCACACATTTGAGTTGTCCACTGTGGATATACCTACATAGCTCTATCAGTATGACTAAATGCTCTAATCCATTTAATAAAATAATTAATTAATCAATGGATTTTTAAATCGTAGATACTTTTTGATAATTATAAACACGAATATATATTCGTGTTTATAATTATCAAAAAGTATCTATTAATGTTAAAGTTTGAGGAAAAGGCGGTCCAAATTACGTATTTTCTTTTTATAGTACAAGAGGGCAAACGAGGAGTGGCAACCGTTTTCATAACTACCGACGCCCATAGATATCCGCATAGAGGGTATACAGATGCAATGCCCCCCTTCCTTCTCCACTTTCCATAGCCCACCGGCTACTTATATACCGCACGAAATGCGACAGCAGCTGTCACTTTACGCCAGTATCTTGTAAGCGAAATGTACCTCTCCGGTCGTGCCGGGCCAATTCAGCTACACGCTGCGTGTAGTGAGGCGCTACCTCATACAATAACTATATGACATATATTTAATAATAATAATAATAATATCTGTGGACTTTACACACCAAGTTAGCCTAGCCCCGTGCTAAGTACCGAAAGGACTTGTGTTACCGGTACTAGACAACGTACAATAGGTATATTAATATGCTTTATAAATTTAAGAAATGTTATAAATTTAAGATTTTTATTATAGAAATACATAGAATTATTTGTTAACCCGCGACCCAACATGCTACGCTTATCTGAGCTCTATACCACTGCGCCAGCCGGGTCGTCAAAAATATTGCGAAACAATAATAATAGATGGTAGCAATTGTCAATTGTATTTCAAATATCCAAAAGCTTATCAAAAAAGAGCTTACAATAAACTAACAAAATTATACATATTCATGAGTCATATGATGTGGCATGATAACTGGATTACCACATCATTTCGTACATGGCCGCATAAAGCTGCCAGTCATTTAAATACATATTTCAATACCTCATAAATTATAGATAGTTTGCATTTTTTAACATATTATTACTGAACATATAATTAATATATACAATTTATATTTAATAGTGAACTACGTACCAATTTTTTTTTTATGATATAGGACGGCAAACGAGCAGCCGGAGCCATTTTCATGACTACCGACGCCCACAAACATCCGCATAGAGGCTATACAGATGCGCTGCCCTCCTTTCTCCTCCCACCTCCATGGGCCGCCGGCTACTTACACACCGCACGAAACGCGACAGCACAGCTGTCACTTTACGCCAGTCTCGTGTAAGCAAGAGGTACCTCCCCGGTCGTGCCGGCCCAATTCGACTGCATGCAAGCATGCAGTGTGGCACTACCTCTTACCAAAGTGATAAAGAAAACAGCCGACTTTTCTAGTTTATATTTTATTGAACGTGACGAAACATTCGCACCTTTTTTACTGATGTCAAACAAACAAAACAAGTCTCTTTGTTGTAAGGGTAAATAAAATTGTACCTCCGAGGGGTTCGCGAATTAAGTTCGGGACTATGTTTGCGAGAAATGTAGTTTTGAATTGAGATACCTCAATATCGAAGGCAAAGGGACGGAGCTTCCTCCGCGAATTGGGTATTTTCTGGGACAGACTGAATTGAACGCGGCAGCTTTGAAGGTTTCTAACATTTTCGGCCCGTCTAATTTCAGGTTAGTATTGCCCGTCAATCACAAGAATTCGATGAATTTATTGCGTTTGTATAAATTGAATTACATGGGGAAAATGAACCAAAAGGAAAATTGCTTTATGTGTACCTAATTTAAGACGTATTCGGTAAAACTTCTTACTTCTCATTGTATAATATCATAAGTAATTTCATGCTTACGAACGTCTTCTCAAATGTCACTTCCACTTTGTGTAGATTTTTTTTTATGGTATAGGAGGGCAAACGAGCAGTCGGAGCCATTTTCATGACTACCGACGCCCACAAACATCCGCATAGAGGCTATACAGATGCGTCCTTTCTCCTCCCGATTGCACCTAACCGACATTTTTAATTTTTTTTCTACACTTTCTTTATTATTTTATTCTTTTTTCCATTATATTAAATATCAAAGATAAAGTGTACTTAACTAACTTTGAGTACTTTTATACCTACTATTCAGTTTTTAACTAACTGTTACCAATAATCTACTAATATTATCTACAAATTCAAAAGTTTATGTTTATTTGTTAATCTCGCCAAACTCACTCCATATCCTGCAAAAATAAATGGTCTCTGGAATTAACAGCTACTTCTAAATACTTGCCTCTTCAATGAGCCGGTTACCGAAGATGCAGAAATGAAAAACTTGTCCTAGAGTATAGCATAAGTAACCGAGTGTGCTGAACGCATACACGTTGATGCCGTTGATCTGGAAACAAATCGTCATCATCACACCGCAACAGGTAACGGAATTTGTTATACAGGGTTATTTTTTGGTTACCGGCCAAATTTTAAATTATGGAAGTAAACATCATTCCAAGGGTGTGTTTTAAATATTATCGTCTAATTGCAATATTTTGTTGAATGAAAAACGATTTGAAATGGTCCTTAAAAATACATCGATCGTTGTTCAAACGCGAAATGTATCGACTTCAAGGTCATAAGGCGTACTGAATACCCTACTGCAATGATGAAATGAAACACCAGTTAGCCTTTATATCAGTTTGAAGCTAAATCAGACCAGAACAGTGAAACATCTCGCCCAAATATGGTAGACGAAAATGGCTATCCTGTCAAAACATAAACTATTGGTGTCTCTGCGGTCTTTCTGTTCAACAGTAGGTAATGCACGTACATGTTACCACTGATAGAATGTACAAACATTTATTTTACAATAAAAAAAGTCTTATTTATAATGTAGGTCACCAGCGCTGAACATCCCGTATAAATTGGATTATGTCCATCGCGCTGCGACTGCTAAATGTTAATTGAATAATTTTGTTACATCGGACGGGATCCTTTTAACAAAACTAATTTTGTTATTTGGCTTTTATCGCACGGAGAGACTTTATCGTAATTCTGAGGTCCTTTTACTGCATTGCAACAACAGTCCAACAGTGGCTGCTGATGATGATGATGTACTCCAGAGGAAAGGCAGTCATGGTGCCCTTATATGACTGCAATAGTTATGGGGCCGTCAATTTGATTGAAAGATAATTGAAAGGAGAATGAAAAGGGTGTCCGACGAATGTTGTGGAAGTCACAGGGAGTTTTAGGTCAGGAAGAGGATATACATATCAAGTTTTGTCTTTCCACAACATACTAAAGAAGCATCTGGTTGTTGGCAAAAAGGTATTAGGCGATCATCGATATCGATCGATATCATCAATAATCAAACGGAAGTTAGACAATGATGTAAAATATAACCCACTGGTACTACACCACTCACCTTGGTAGCCTGATACGCGAGGAGTGTGAGAGTGATGGTGGACACCAGCATGTGGAACAGCAGGGCTGTACCGTACGTGTCGCCGATAGAGGTGACAAGTCTGGAAAGGAATACCGCAAGTTTTAATTTAAGCACCTACTTTCTTGTTTGAAAAAAAATAATCACTATTTTTTACAACAAAACAAATTTAACGGATTTTCTCGAGGTTTGTTTAATTATTTTTTTTTCTTTTTTATTTTTTTTTATTTTACAGCAACCATGGTCCCGGGTTCACCGCTTTTTTGTAATGAGTAGGTTACATTCGCGTAAACTTAAGACATCCTTAATCACATTTTTTTATAAAATGTAAATAATTTTTGCAATGAGCCAAGTTATATATTGGTAATGTTAAAATACTATAAGACTCATGAGACCCTGTCTAGTCATTATTGGAAAATGTGTTGTTTGGTAACGTGTAATGTTATATGGCCGAATTGTCAATCTGTTATTTTGCCCTACAATAGTGTATTTCAAGTCGGGATACCGACTGGAGCATATATATGCTCCAGTCCATAATATACATATACCGGGTGTTCCAGACCACCCGTCCAGGCTGATTATTTTGAAAAGTTTCAAAAAAATCAAAACAAAAAAATACGTGTCAAATATTTTTTGAAACTCTATCAAATCATACCAAAAACACCCCTCACCCCCAACCCCCTGTTAGGGGTAGGGGGTGCAACTTAAAAAATTCAAATGGAAACCCGTATTGTTTTTTACAGATTCGGATTCGTCATGAAAAAAGACAAACATTTTGTCTGGAACATTTTTTTTGATTCGCCATAGATGGCGCTGCAATCGACAAAAACGATTTTCTTTGATTTTGACAAAAATCAAAGTCAAAAACAAAAATAAAAACAAAAACAAAACTAGAACCATGAATAAAAACAAAAACAAAACAGAATTAGTTCAAAAGCAAAACAAAAACAAAAATAATCTCCGATAAAAAAAAAAATTACTTTTCGAAATAATCAGCCTGGACGGGTGGTCTGGAACACCCGGTATATTAGAGAGAGAGAATCGTTTTAGCTACATTTCTTGCACATTTGCTCATTGGAACTGGAGTATGTTTTCCCATCATACCTACTATATCGTAGGTACTCGCTGTAACACGTAGCTTCGCGCACGTTAGATATTTTATCTTTAATAATGTAAGGGAACCCTCTCTGGGAAGGGATCAAAATATCGTAATCTACATCTGTGCCAAATTTGATTCGAATTCGTGGGGGAGTTTTTGAGTGAAAGCATTATCATGTAATACGCACATTTAAGTATAATAATACTTCTCTCGCTTCAAATCTATACCAAGGAAATAATTAATTTGCAGTAAAAAGTCTGTTGCGTAATTTTAAAGATCTAAGCATAGAGACACAGACGGCGGAAAGCGACTTTGTTTTATATAATGATGACATGTCCAGCGACATGACAGTTATAGTGTAGTGACATCTACGTCAAGTCACAAAACTTCTGTTTCCGTGTCTTTTTTGTGAGACAGACAGACAGTCACTATAGGTGTCATGCCGCTAGACATGTCATTAGACTACAAATATCTCTTAAATTCTAGATACTTGACACACTAGAATTTCAGACACTTGTCGTTTCGTGAAATGTTCCGCTGCATTTCTGAGCCTGGCCCCTTCGAACAGGTGGTTTAATACATAAAACGACTATTCATCGGAGTGGATAACAAGCACCTCATATTTGCTTGTTTGTGAGTCGTTTTATTAAAATCCTTGACGGCTGGTAACACAAGATATCAGATGTCAAACACCCCGTGAACTTGTTTAGACAATTCACACACATGGAAATCGTATGGATATAAGTCATGACAATAACAACAATAGAAAGAGGTAGTGCCACCACACTACATGCTTGCATGAAGAATTGGGCCGAAACGACCAAGGAGATACCTCTAACTTACTCGAGACCGTAAAGTGACAGCTGTGTTGTCGCGTTTGGTGCGGTGTGTAAGTATCAGGTAGCCCATGGAGGTGGGAGGAGAAAGGCAGCGCATCTGTATAGCCTCTATGTGGATGTCTATGGGCGTCGGTAGTCATAAAAATGGCTCTGACTGCTCGTTTTCCCCCTATACCATAAAAAAAAATCAGTAACACATCTTCAAACCAGGTCTCTATTGGATATAAATCATCATCGATAAAATAAGTCTATAATCATCCGTTGATCCTAGCCAGACACAAAGCAATAAAAAGAAAAAAAGGGCACATGCGAACCGGATTGCGTAGAGTGTGCCGCGCGAGGAATGCCCTTTCCGCATATAAAGATCAAATCATGTGGCAATAACATGATATGTGCAAAAACATGAAATATTAAGGCAAAAACTGCAAACTATTGGAGCAAAAACTGTCTAAAAACCTTTATAAGTTCAATCATAAGCATACACCTTCATCTCCTGTTTGTGTCGCATTTTGACGAAAGTTATAATATTACGTCTATTCAAAAAATTACAGTTCGTCTAGAGTCATGAAATCGAACAAAAACTGACAATTTAATGTAAAACGGTCATAGTTCATGAGATACAGCCTGGTGACCGACGGACGGACGGACGGACGGACATCGGAACCTTAGTAATAGGGTCCCGTTTTTACCCTTTGGGTACGGAACCCTAAAAATATCTCTTTAAAAGTTAACGCATACGATTGCACTGCAATATTACCGGTACCGACCCGTGCATATTTTTCCAACCCTAAAAAATTTAACGAAAATTAGTAAGAAGCCGTCTCGAAGCTTTGTTTTTGGGCGTTGCCGCCGGTATGGGATACAGCAAAATTCCCAAAAAAAAGTTAATTACTAGTTTGCCGTGCTTATAGTTATTTCCGATGTTACCTGACAACGTGCTTGTGACGCTCGACCCAGTACTTGATGGCGGAGCGCGCCAGGACCTCCTGCTTCTGCGACAGCCCGTTGGGGTTGGGGTTGCCCTGGCCGAAGGTCTGGAGCCGGCCCACGCGCGGCAGCATGCCGAAGTCCTGCTGCGTCGAGTATATGCCGCGTATGTCCATGTCCACCGGGTCCGGTACCTTTTCCGATTTTTCTGGTAACAAACAAAAAAAATAAAAAAAACAAGAAAAATCGTATTATATTTTGATTACAGTAATTTAACTTTAAGCACTCATAGTTTTTGTTATCCTTATGTTTTTATATTGTACTCATTTCTTCAAACCCTTCATTTTGATACCACTTGAGTGGTTTGATAAGTAAATACCTCATATATTTGGCACCAAGATCTGCCATTTTGTTTTTGTTTTTAGGGTTCCGTATCTCAAAGAGAAAAAACGGAACCCTTATAGGATCGCTTTGTTGTCAGTCTGTCTGTACGTCTGCCAAGACCTTTTTCTCTAAAACGCGTGAAGGGATTAAGCTGAATTTTCAAATCAAATACGGAAGTCAGTTACGTCTTGATGCCTCGAAAAAATCACACTTCTAAGTTAACACAATAAAAAGTTATAGCCAATTATGCACAAAATTTGTATGAAAACGTACTTTGTCGAAAACCAAAAAATTATCGGATACTTTTTTTTTTTATGGTATAGGGGGGCAAACGAGCAGTTGTAGCCATTTTCATGACTACCGACGCCCATAGACATCGGCATATAGACTATACAGATGCGCTGCCCCCCTTTTCTCCTCCCACCTCCATGGGCAACCGGCTACTTACACACCGCACGAAACGCGACAGCACAGCTGTCACTTCACGCCGGTCTCGTGTAAGCGAGAGGTACCTCCCCGGTCGTGCCGGCCCAATTCGGCTGCATGCAAGCATGCAGCGTGGCACTACCTCTTACCAACCTTCCCGTTGACCTGAGTTGTGAAATTTGGCAAGAAGTAAGAACTTATAGCACATATATAAGAATAAATCTGATAACTAGTAAATTATATGTAGATCATTGGAAAAATCATTATAAACTTATAACTATAATTAGTTGCCTACTAAATATGTGTGAGCAACCGCTTATAAACGTTTCTCAACTTAAACGGCAGGCGTAAAGTTACAATAATTGAAAACCATGCATTACGTTTGGATTACGGAACCCTCGGTGTGCGAGTCGGACTCGCACTTGGCCGTTTTTTATACTATACTCATTTCTTCAAACCCTTAATTTTGATACCCCACTTGAGTGGTTTGATAAGTAAATACCTCATATATTTTGCACCAAGATCTGACATTTTGTTTTTTTTTTTTGAGGTCCGACCTCCCCAGTCTCCCGCAGATGGAAGAGATAAATCCCTATATGAGAATGTTTGTAGCTAATAGTAGCTAATATACCTATTATTTTCATGGCAAGCGTATTAAGCGCAAGATTAAGTTACGTGATTGGTAGACAACAAATGTTATATTAATAGGGAATGTTGGTATGACGTTAACATGAGTTATGTGGCTTGTTATGTGTTAATTAGTTTCACTATTATATGTTGTAGAATATAATTAATGTAGACAGATATGCGTCTGGTGATTAATATCGTGTTAGGCTTGATTAAGGTTTCTAAATGATTATTAGTATCAGTTTTTGCAGTCTGTTAACTGCAAGACCTATCTGGACGTTTTTTGGCATGGTGACAGCATCTGGATCTGTTGGTGGTTAGCAAAAAAAATATAGCAGATCGGCAAGCCATTTTTTTTCCACTGACGCATTATTGTGAAAATACAAGTAAAGGGTCACCAAGTGCCTCCAACTGTATCTTTTCCACCCTACACCTAATAACACTTAATATTAGTGTTATTAGTACAAGTGTAATAAACAGTAATATCACCGGATTCAGTCCTACAGAGAAACCATTGCATTGCTCTCCATAGCGCGCTGAGCCACTTTAAATTGGTGGACCAGTCGGACCGTGAGTGTCCATGTTGGGGTTCCGTTGGATGATATAATATTCTTATTTTTTATGGTACTGGAAGGTAAACGAGCAGTCTGAGCCATTGTCATGACTACCGACGCCCATAGACATCCCCACAAAGGCTATACAGCAGCGTTGCCCTCCATCCTCCTTTCTCCTACATAGGCCGCCGGCTACCTTCGCACAAAACGCGACAGCACAGCTGTCACTTTACACCGATCTATCCGGTGGTGCCGGCCCAATTCGGCTACATGTGTGTATGCAGCATGGCACTACCTCTTTATAGATATAACAAACCTGCAGAAGAAATGCGGAAGAGCTCGGCGGTGTTCGGGCGGTACGTGTCCAGGGACGCGCTGATCTCCATGAGCGGCTTCATGATCGCCTTCAGGTGCTGCAGCTGCTCGCACGCGAAGATCAGCCACGACGAGAACATGAGGTCCATGAGGTTGGCGATGGACATGGCGAAGAGGAGCCAGTACACCTGCCAAATGTATTCTTTAAAGTAAAACTTCTTTAGGCCGCTGCCTCGAATGCCTTTTTCGAACAGAATCGTCTCCGTTTTTTTTTTTTGAGAATAGAAAGATATTTATCGCCGCCTTCGCTGGCGCAGCGATTATGCCTTTGAATATGCCAAATTTTTTTTTTTTTAATTTACTTAAAGAGTACCGCGTCCGTGCTTGTGCGGACGATTTTATATGGGGCCCAACCTAGCGTTGGGCCCTCTTTTGTAGACTTTTATGACTATATATACTTTATATATAAATTACTTTAGATTACTAGCTTTACTAGCTACTAGCTACTAGCTTTACTACTTTAGATTTTGTGGCG
>LUGF01053339.1:19510-32117 GCA_001625245.1 Calycopis cecrops
TTCTATGATTGCTAGAAGTGCCTTAAACTTATGTTCGGTCAGTCAGTAAGTTACAAAATCGAGAACCTTTAACGAGTTCCAATTCCTAATCTACTGATTCAAATTGAATAAACTTTGAAATATACCCTGTATTTACAAATTTCTGCTTAGATACTCTTATTTTAGGGTATCTGTTTTATCCACAACGAAGTTATCAGGGATCGAAATTGGCCTGAATCGCTTCTAGAAAAGGATGGTACAGCCGTGCCGCTTTTTTGCTCGACTTGGCGAGGGCACTTCCATGCCCTTAGATAAATGTATTAAATTAAATAAAATTAAAATACATTACCCAATGTTAGACAGATTCCAATCAAACCCCCGAAGATGCTGCCAACTTGCCGTGGTGAGGGGGCTTGCGTGCCTCTGTGATCCCTAAGGCTATGTCGGACAGGGCTAGCCGTACGGGACTGACTTGGGGGGAGATGCCAGACTAAGATCAGTTCAACTGAGGGGTCCTCCATCCGGCCCCAGGCCAAAGCTGTGGCTGAAGGGATCCTGTTGTCTGCTGGTCCAAGACCATACAATTATGGGGGCGGTAAGAAACCCCCAGGGGTTTTGTCAGTATTGTACTCAGTATCGAGAGTGACATAGGTATAGGGGCCACTAAGGCTCCTAAATATCATACGTTAATATATTCCCCTGCGTTAACAAAATAAAGGTTCTAACCCGTGAATTATTGAAGTGTGAAACTTTTAGAACTAGTGGATACTACTAATTTTTCTAGAAATAACACTAGATTCTAGAATAAAATAAAGTAGGGTCCCCATATCACTAAGCCTGCAAATAAGTAAAATAAGTTCAGCAGCGTTCGCAGTCAGAATTTATTATTACAATTTTTTATTATTACACTGCAAAATTGGTTTATTTTAGTTACTTATGTCTTACCGCATACTGTTGTGGGGAAACGCTGCCGACGTAAATACTATTATCGTACTGCAGAAGCGAGATATTCGTGTAGGTAATTTGCAAACTAGCCTCTAATACATACACACCTAGAGATAAATTTTAGGAAATCGGTATACTAACTATTTGCTCTCAATACATTTTATATAATGTCTAGTATGTACGAAAGAACATTAGGGAATTCAACGAAAAGTAAAAATCATGTTAGGAATACTAGAAACAGGCACAAACCAGATGTACCAATTCATAGACTTAGTAAAATAAAGAATTCCTTTCGGGGGCAATGCATCTATACGTCCCTACAGTATAATCCCAGAAAGCGTCACGATAAGCGTCCAAAAAACTTTCAATAAATTTTAAAAATTTGCTGTAGATCGTTTGTGTAGTAAGGGATGTTACAAGGTAACATTTTTAGGATTTATGACAGCTACCACACCTTGGGAATAGTACCCTCCTCCTCCCAGGCTGTTTCTGTGCAATATTTATTAATATTAATGTGATAACTTGTATATTTTATTTATTAAGATTATTATTAAGACTAACTGCGCCCCGCGGTTTCACCCGCATAAATTTCGATCCCGTGGAAAATAGAAAATCATCCCATAGCATCCCATATGAATATTTTTTAAGGATAAAAAAGTTCAAATGTATTAATTCAATTTCCCCTTAATGTGTGTGCCAAAATATCATGAAAAAAAACACAATATTCTGCATGCATTATTTTGGTAAAATTATTTCAAATTTAAATATTTAATATTTTTACTCAAAGTGTAGGTACCGTACCACAAATTATAGATATTGTTTAAGGAAAAATGTAGGCCTTGATTGAGTCGTGGAAGAGGAACTACCACAGCTTCTTATTGTTGGGGTTGCAGAGACATGAATCCAAACCTAGCTCCCGGTACTCAAATTCCTTCAGCGTCTAAATGATATTATGAATATCGAAGAGGTGACATTTCACAAACTTTGACGTCATCAACGATTTATGAGTATAGTTTAAAAAAATCCCGTTAGCCACCGATAAAATGCGGTTTAAAAACTAAACTCCCAGGTGAAATGAAAAATCGATATAAAAGTAAAATGGAATTTGTATTCCATTTTAGATTTTAGAAATCATATTTAAAGCGACAAATTATATCTGCGAAGCCAGTTGTTAACGATTTTAACAAACTGGTTAAAATGCATGCTTCGTTATTAACGGTTAATTAACCGCATTTTAGGCATGTTAAGGTTCTAACTGAGCCCTGCGTGAGACTAAATCCCTTAAACGAACGCAAACTTCATGTCATTTATGCGCAAACGAATTGAAGATAATATGTCTAGATTTTATAAACCATATTAAAAACAAATATACATAAACCAGCTGTAAATTAATTTGATGTCAACGGACTAGCAGCGTTTAGCAGTGTATTTACCCCTAACAACAATAAAATGCTGGTAATAACGAAAAATGCATTATTAACCGGATTAATTTAGTTATTAAAATAAAAATATAAAAGTAATATTAATTGTATTTTTATATTTTCATAATAAATTAATAGCACTAATTTAAATTACCTAAAACATAATTTTTAAGTATCAATAAATACGCCGCTAGGTATGTATTAAAATCGATTTCAAATACTCGTCTACAACCCTATGAGCTTGACAGGGCTGACACAATATTTTGATTTTAATGTATAGATTAAACTTATTGGTAGGTACCTAAGTACATTCGTGTGCAAAATTTATCAAAAACAACTCTAAAAAAATGTTTATATGATGTGCTTTTACATATTGATTAAATATTTATTACTCTGTGGGGAATAAAGAATATAATTGGCGTTTATTAACAGTGGCCTACGTAACGGAACGTAGGTACCTACTGCAAGAATTAAGATCGTGAATTTTTAGATTGTTATTATTAGATTCTCATTGAATATTGTAATAGCTTATTGATTTTTTTAATGTTTAAATTGTGTACTAGTGTATCTTAATGAATGAATAAACAAATAAACTACAGATACAGTTGATTCTAAAGATACACTGCTATAAAACAAAAAATCTATGCATATAATGTTAGATAGGTGATATACTTTTTTATAGTAGGTATAACTAGTTTTTTTAGCAAGTTTACTCAGATTTCCTGTCTCTCTTTCCTCTTCAGTATACCAAGAATTCACAAACTAACCAAATGAACATAGCTGTCTCTTTGGACCGGTATCGCGTGAGCAAAAGGTAAGGTACCCTACTACACGATCTTATGCCCTACTTCTACAATTCGACTAAAATGGTGCGAGATACTTACTCAAAAAGTCCTTCCTCTTAGTAAAAAAGTTTAGTTCAATACGGAAATGTAGAAAAAATTTAAAAAAAGCTTCTTAAAGACTAAGTCCATTTTCAAAAGCTATAATATATCACAATTGAACAAAGTAGGTAAGTAATTACTTACCAGAAAAGGAAACTCGCATCATGATGTTGCCATGTTAATTAGAAAGTCGCCTTCACCGAAAGTTGCTTCACTTAGTAGTTCGATTTCCAGTAACAAGTCAAGTAAATGGCGAAATATAAGAATTTATATCGAGGGGTGTAGGGCAAAATGTATTAAGCGGCTAAAGGCGAAATTGAGTTATATATATATATATATATATATAATTTTTTCTGCGTCGAATGCGCTTACTGTCATTCAAATCTGATCACTTTTTTGGTGGTTAAACCAATCGAAATTTTGGGGTCAGTTCAAAAAAGCGTTGTATGTACCGACACAAAAACTTGGCAATTTTGTGCAAGTGTTTCTTATTTTTTGGTAAATATTGCAGCTTCAGCGATTATTCCTTTCCGTATTTTAAAAACTAACATTGCTTGAAACATCTTGCTTTGCACAAAATAGTATTCTGTATGTCGCTTAAGTGCGCGAAAGACGACCCAAAAGCCGCGTTCTCCTACATCATTACAACGCTTCTTCACACACGGGCAACAAAACAAAGTCATTTTTAGCCTCCGAAAAAGTACAATTCGTCACCCATCCTGCGCATAGCCCCGATCTAGCGCCCTGCGATTTCTGTATTTTCCCCAAAATCCAAGATTTAATGAGAGGTTTCACTTTTACCAACTCCGAAGAGGCAGTGATAGCGTTCAATCAACACGTAGAAAACATGCCTTCAGATATGTGGTCTTCCTGTTTTAAAAAATGGTTCGATATAAATGTAGACTCATCTTAACAACATTTAATACATGAAAACGTATTGGTGATATGTATATTTATATTTTTTTTTGTTTTTTTTTTATGTTATAGGAGGGCAAACAAGCAGCCGGAGCCATTTTCATGACTACCGACGCCCACAAACATCCGCATAGAGACTATACAGATGCGCTGCCCTCCTTTCTCCTCCCACCTCCATGGGCCACCGGCTACTTAAACACCGCACGAAACGAGACAGCACAGCTGTCACTTTACGCCGGTCTCGTGTAAGCGAGAGGTACCTCCCCGGTCATGCCGGCCCAATTCGAATGCATGCAAGCATGCAGTGTGGCACTACTACCTCTACCTTAATATATTACATTTCCCATTCATAGTTGCTTTTGACCTTTATTTGATCTTCTTTGGATATGACTGAGTGAAGGCTTCCAGCATTGAATAGATACAGGCTGATTGATGACGATGTTATGAATTCTGTGTAGGTACCTGTGTACCTACCTATCTGTATAATTATCATATCTCTTGTATGAAATTAAATTGTGTGGAAAATCC
Organism: Calycopis cecrops; assembly: GCA_001625245.1. NCBI lineage: Eukaryota > Metazoa > Arthropoda > Insecta > Lepidoptera > Lycaenidae > Calycopis > Calycopis cecrops. The sequence goes on from LUGF01053339.1 coordinate 24,183, forward strand.
TCACGTTTTGCTCACTCATTAGACTCGCGTATTTACCATTACATTTAGTTAATAAGTTCACAAATATTAAGTGACAGCTATTCTCTCGCGTTTTGTGCTGTATGCGAGTCTGTTGTCGTTTTGTTGTTGTTGAGTGTACTTGTTGTCCATTGGGGGCTAAGTTAAGCAGTGGGAAAATTTGGTGACGAAATTTCCCCATTAAGATTATAGACAAGTACAGTGGCTCATCAACATATCGACACAGGACAGCGTTCTTGTCTTATCACGAAAAATGCGCATTTTCCCCATCGACACGATCGCTCCCGTCCCAAGTAACATTTAGGTAATAAGAATAAGAATAAGAGTTTTTATTACATAAGGTATTATAATATCTGATGATGATTATGACGTTGAAGGCCTTCCAAACATGCTGCATATTGATTGCTCGGGGCCTTCTTGGGGCACATGGGCTAAGGCCATCGCTGCAGCGACCTCGCTGCGGGAAGCTTCCGCGATTTCAACATAGCATATTTATTCAATTACTGATAAAAGCAAATTAATCTAATATCATTTTAATAACATTACGGATGTTAATTTATTAAAATACATCGTAATAAAACTATTTTAACGGATTTTATAGCGTTTTCTTTAAGTATTTTAAAACCCCGACGTTGGAGAAGCTTTACATCAATTAATTAAATAAATCTGGAGTAACTATAGAAGTATAAATTACTCCAAGGTTAAAACTAAATCGTAAATAAAATACGAAAAAAGAATTTCAATATTAGATGTCAATATGACATTGTAATGTTTTGTAAGTATTATTGACTAAAATTAACACTAGGACACGCCACTCTTAACAACAACAACAACTTAAACAAACATGAAATTAACAGATGTCGTTAACCCACCGTCTTATCTGTATCTACCTAAGAAAGATTAAAAACCGTGTGAAAATCTAAAGTTTATCCTTTGATTATATAATGTCTCAAAGAGTTTATCTTACTTATAAAATAATTAAAATAGGTAGGTAGGTACCTACGCATAAAATGGAGTTGCAAGACATATATGATAAGGTCACGTTTTAGCGCAGATAAAGATTTATCTTCATAATTCTGACACAGATAACCTAGGTTTTGGTTTTTACAGTCATATTTATTTTAAAATACTAAATATTGTTTTATTGCATTTGAACAGTACTTTAACTAGGTGTTTCTTCATCGAATCGGAATCGGACGGATTAGAACTTCTTAGGAATACCTACCGCAACAGTGGCGTTAGTTTGCCTCGAAGTCCGTCTAAAGAAGTAGCTCACGAAGGCCCGTAGTCCGGCTCTCTTCTGACTTCTCAATTTACAGTGACGAAGGTAATTTCTAACCTTTCACTTTACTGGTGCGATTCCCCCTTTACAGTAATGACGTCGAAAAGATTTCTTATCATAATATGGATTTGGATACAAAACAATAAGTACACGTGATTACTGGCAATATGAGTCTTTGTATTTAATGATTATATATAACACGTGTTGAGATAACTTTGGGCGATATAAGTAATTAGAATGATAACATAAAATAGAAACAATTGGGTCGTCATACGACAGAACTGTGAAGCTTGCTTTTTGACTTGCCGTCATTAATTAGATCAACGTTTATTTATCTACTATAATTAGATGTACTGTCTCGTGGTCCAGTGGTAAGCATGTTCAAAAGCAGACGTGAATGACGTGCGTCCGCGGCACGTTAATTAAACGTTCAAACCTGAGCCTGATTTCTCTCCGCTCATGTAGGTTTGCCGTCCCATCGGAATACGAGCATGAGGGAATAGAGCGTGCACTTGCGTGAGCGCAAACACCAGCGTAGATGGATGGATGGTATGAGATTGACCGCCGTAGCCAAAATTCTCCTACGACGACATTATTATTGTTTTTAAAATTAAGTCTACGTACTCTTAATACTTATATAGATTTATCCAGCAGCAAAAATAGCAATGGTTAGGCACGGGTCCCGCGTTTAAAGGGGGCCTCGCTCTGAGGCAAAGCCTTTATTGACTGCAGCTGCATACAGCAACATCCTAAATACCATCTCCCCCTAGCCCGGTACCAATTTTCACCATAAATTAATTATTATTAGTGTCATGATTATGGAACCTTATGTCAATAATACCTGATAGTTCCTAGGTAGGTTAATTGTAGATAGTTTTTAATTATTTGATACTGACAATAATCCTAGAGGATATATGTTACTAGCCCGTTTAAGGATCTCTGTTATCTGCAATATACTTAATACTCGTATTACTCACAATCTCATTTAGTGCTCACTGCTAACTGGCATTGCTGGATTGCGGCTGAATCTTGTATTAAACCGACGTCGATATGCTATCACGTTGTGGTTTGAGTTCCGGTGGTCCATTTATGAGGTGGGGTCAAAGAACCCTACGAATTTTCACAGCCTATGGTTGGGCAAAATATAAGTGTCAGTATTCACGATAAATGTTTCGACCCCAACTCTGGCAGCAGTCCAGTGGTATGCGGAGCTCGAGATACAGGGTACTGCTTAATATCTACCTAAAGATGGTTCTGTCCTTAGGGAAGGTGCGCCCAGGCTGTGAATTATCACGACGCCTAGTTAGTGACCACGCCACCACGACTAAAGTTCATTGGCGGAGAAGGAAGCGTGGAAGAGCCATGGGAACGCAGTGGTAAACTACCGCAACTCCGAAGCCGGTACCATAATACGAGCTGTAACTGGTGTTATAATGTAATGTTACCAACTACTTTGAAGTGTGCTGAAACGTAGGTCGACATTCTCCCCAAGCCCTCCCCCTGCGACCCTTTTCTAAGGCTGCATATTGTGTCGCCTATGGGCTACGACTCGTGACCTTTTAGAGGGCGCTGGTTCTCAGCCTCTCTACTGCGCTCTCCGCATGGAGCTTTGAGCTAAATCATCAATCAGCATAAATCAAGTTTCTTCAGTGTCCAGTATTGCATAAATTTGTGCTGGTAGTGAAAGGTTAGTGCTTATAGCAAAGACCATAATAATATTTAGTTAATGACCTTGCCTGACATTGGTGATGCAAATGCAAACAAGAACATAAAAATAATATGAGATTTGAGAAGACATTATTTATTTTCTTTATAAATTAGATAATTAACCGATTCGTTGCGATGTCAAATTTTGCTAATATTCAACTGTGGCGTCGAACAAAAATAACGTGACACTGTTCCGTGCCTAACGCCATACGATTAGGCGACACACATCTGTGTCTTCAGCCATGCCGAAAAGAAAACAGAATTTTGATCATTTTTTACATGTTCAAAGCTTGAATACTTTTAGTTTACATTCGAAATCTAATGTGAACGGACAGACACATTGGCCAAGTGATTAGAAGTGGAAAAAAAGTGTATTTCTGGAAATGGAGGGTAAGTGACACTTTCAATACAGTTGTGCTAAACCTTTTTACACTATTTTAGATTTTAGATATTCACAAAAAATATAAATATCAAAATTATTCTTCTGTTTTTTACACTTTGCTAAATACTGCCATTATATTCTGGTTATTTGATGTCTATTTATTGTTTAAGAGTTACGGCGAAAATGAAAGTACATTCCGGAGACAGAAAATGAAACACAGTGCGACGATGACGAAGTGATAGAACAGTATTCACAACACTGGGAACACTTAGAAAAATGGGAACAAAACAAAGAAATAAATACGGATACTTCAAGGTGCACAGAAAAAAATATGGTGGACAGTGCAACATGCGATTTGCGAAGAAAAAATAATGGTGGAATGTGCGACATGCACAGACGAAAAGGAAGATGATATAGCCCCTACTGTATTGGACATCCATGGATGTAAATATTTTGGCCAGTTGGTTTCAAATGAATTATTACGGTTCAAACCATATGACAGAAATATAAAGATGCAGAAAATATTAGATTTAATAAAAAAATAAATTTAATACTAAATAAATACAGATGAGGTACTATAGAGCAGACAAGAGTTAAATAAAACCAGGTTTTGAATTAGATAATAACATTTATTGTTGATTTTCTGTGCTGATAAAGACGGTATAATAATTAAAAAACATTACATCCTATTGAGATAATCCTATATAATCCTATTGAGATTGTTATTAAGTTTAAGGATATTTTTTATAATTTTGTATGACTGATCATATAATAATGTAAGTTAGGACTGATTTTTAAAATATTAAATAAGATTGATTTTTATGATTATTATGTAAGAGGCGAATTAACCCTGTTACGTAACTAGATAAAACACTGCCGAACTATGCCGACTGATTGTTTCAGAGAATTTCAATATTTGTGAAGTTCTCTGAAACAATCAAGGCACAGGCCTGGGAATGCAGGGCAATCAGGGCTATTTGACAATATGAAAAATAAAATGTTAGTGAATATAATCATGAATTATTTATTAATTATGTAATAAAATCCTAATCCTTACTAATATTATAAATGTGAATGTAAGTTTGTTTGTTACGCTTTCACGCCAAAACTACTAGACCGATCATTATGAAACTTTGTACACATATTCCTGGAGGTATTAGAAATAACATACGATAGCTTTTATCCCGAAAAAATGTTCCTGAGGGATGCCATGGAATGATTTTCCACGATATCGAAATTTACGCGGGCGAAGCCGCGGGGCGCAGCTAGTAATATTATAAATGCGAAAGTTTGTATGTTTGTTTTTTGTTTGTTACTCCTTCACACAAAAACTGCTAAACCGATTTTCATGAAATTTGGCACATACATAGGGATTAACTAGGATTAACACATAGGATACTTATTATCCCGAAAAAATGTGCCTACGGGATGCCATGGGATGATTTTCTGTTTGAAATTTACGCGGGTGAAACCGCGGGGCACAGCCTGTAACTTATAATTATTTAGTAAAATAACTTATAGATATCTAAATTTATTTTTTCCAGAAATATTTTACGTAGGTATGACGTCTCAGTATTTTTAAGTACGTATTTACGTATTTTTAAAAACTTAATATCATTTTTATACCTATCGGATTCATATCCATAGACGATTATGAAGACTATTTAATATACGGCCTACATTGTACAAATGTGGTTATTTGTCTCATGCCCTGTAAAAAGCTTGTTATTATATAATGGTTTAATATCAAATAATGCAACTTTCAAAAGGTTGGTTACACCTATTTGTAAAAAAATATTACAATATTCAGAAACGAAGGATATGATCGATATACGTGAAACATTAAGATAGTTTGGGTCTGGGTTAAATTTTTCTCTATAACAGATTGAAGGAGTTACTATCGATTTTAAAATGACACACATCCGTGTCTAACGCCACACGCAAAAAAAAGTGATGGCACTAATACGTGCCATCCGCAACGAATCGGTTAATTCTTAAATCTTTTTAAAGCATAATATTTATTATCACATTGCAATATTTCAATGAAGTAGTTTAAAAAATACTAAGTTAATTTAATATAATGATCCTTTATGTTCTTCCAATAAAAAGTATATTGTAACTTTTCCTTTAGGAGTGTGCACTACTTCTTGGTGACGTATAAGCTGTGTTGCGGCTAGTCCATATAGCAGACATGGTATTCCTGTAACAGTAATAAACTACAAATATTGACATAGTAGATAGACAATAAGATATCATAAGTTTCTTATTAAATACCAATGACAAATCACTTGCACTTAAGACTGATGTCTAATATAAAACTGATGTTTGTTGTATTTGTTTTCGCTTATGAAGATTTTTAATACCTACTTTAACATATTTTGAAAAGATCCGATCATATCATCTCGACAACACCAAAACATCCTGCAAACTTGATTCTTGGCCATTTCTTGTTTAGTAGACCAAATGGCAAATCCTTCTTATATTAATCAGCTTTATGCCGTTAGATTGTCATATATAGGTAGGTACTTTACAATTATCAAACTAGCTATTTTTAGCCATATTAATAACAAATATACAAGGCTGATAAAAGTCAGAGGCATTAAATTAAACCACATATACTATAAGTGCCTATAATGTCTGAACTATTAAAAAATAGTTCTGGGCAAGTATAGGAAAATATTTTTTTCAAAGAAATCAAATAGCAAAAAAAAGTAATCATGCTTTGTACTGGTAGGGCTAAGGATAACCCTGCAGCTGTAATAAGGGAAAATGGCAGATACATTAGCGGGAAATTAAAATAATCAATATCCACGTGGCATTTATATACTCACCAAAGTTTACGTTTTTGATTATTCTCATACATTTATCACTGACTGATAGATCCTCAACTTCTTTTCTGGAGCAGTGATATTTTATATAGGGAAAACAACCAGTTCTCAATATCTGATAATTTGATGATCCAACTTTCCAATTAAAATTTGACATTCCAAATTGATCATCCTTCACACTACTATACTATAACAAATACCTAGTGCTTTTAATCTTGCTAGTCAATGTTCATACAAATATCAAGCAAGAATTTATTTAACAAAAATAATATTGTGTTCAAATAAAAATAATCTGTAATTTTAATGTCTACTCATCAATTATAATTTTTTGGTATAGGGGGACAAACGAGCAGTCGGAGCCATTTTCATGACTACCGACGCCCATAGACACACGCATAGAAGCTACACAGATGCTCTGCCCTCCTATCTCCTCTCACCTCCATGGGCCACCGCTTAATTACACACCGCACGAAACGCGACAGCTGTCATTTTACGCCGGTACCGTGTAAGCGAGAGGTACCTCCCCGGTCGTGCCGGCCCAATTCGGCTGCATGCAAACATGCAGTGTGCACTACCTCTTTCTAAAATTCAATTACCTTTACAAAGTAGGATGTCCAAGGTGGTTCATTGCATTGTTTTAAATACGAAGTAAGAACTTCAGAAGCTGAAGGCCTAATTATGAACATACGCTTTGGTATGAATTGGAGATCATATGTGATAGACAATAAATAGCTAGATTTAAACATGATAGATTCGTAGCATAACTGTTACATAAGTAATGTTTCGTTCATTTCCTTTTTCTTATCATTTAACCATTTTTAAAACGTTGTTCTAATATTTTTAATTCTATTAACATCGAATGCTGAACAGTAATAAATTATGGGTACATTATCTAGTAATTAAATCCGTAAAATCAAAACAAATAAAAATAAGACGTCATAAATCCTATTTGACATTTGAGTTTTGACTGGTTTTGACACTAGGCTGAGGCATGTAAAAAAATATCGATACGTCGATATATCGATATTTTTTAGTTCGATATATTGATATTTTGGGGGAATTATCGATTCAAAAATCCAGTATCGAAACAAACGATATATTTTTTGTGGTACCCTAGAAGCCCAAATTTACCTTTTTTTTGTAGTTTGGCCTCTCTTCCACAGCGGAGAGGCCGACCACTGTATCATATCGATATATCGATATTGATAATTTCAAAAATGTACTGTATGAACAAAAATGTATTATTACTATTTACTGCTACTTATCAACAATTAAAATATTGAAAATTTCGACTAAGCAGGATGACACTTGACAGTCGGTAAAGGGACCTTGCAGGAAACCTACTACCCGCGCAACTTCCCCCTCGACGGATCTCCACCTTGTCGTGTTGAGGGGGCTTAGTGACCATGGCTTGACCCACCACGGTGAACCAAGAGGGATTCCAGGAGTGGACGCTCCGAGCGGGCTTGGCCATGGGCCTGCACTGGATGCGTCCGTGAAGGAGGGGTCGCGGGAGAAGAGGTGTCTTGGACCTTGGTGTGTCGTTGCCGTGCACCCTGTCTTCCGCGACCGAACGGAGACGCACCGTTCGATGTGTTGGCGATGGGGCCGCAGAGGAAGAGGAGATGCAGTGTGTCGTTACTGTCCTGCCTATCCTCTGCAGCCGTTAAATCGGGGGGACGCTCTGAGTGGGCTTGGCCGATGGCCTGCTCTGGACA
>LUGF01053339.1:50217-77967 GCA_001625245.1 Calycopis cecrops
ATTACCTCTACCCTCCATACTTTTTTACCATTCAATCGCCGTTTGGAAGGTAGAAACCAATTGTCAAGTGACAACACGGTAAATTGACATTTGACAATGAGCATCTGCAGTAAAATTAAACCACAGAATATCGTAGTATTTCCTCTTTATTAATTATATTTTGAAATTAATTTAAAATATTTCTCCAGCTTTAAATAAAAAATAAATAATATACGATAATTACAGTAATGAGGTACTTATATTTTGGTGGCCGTCTTATCTCTGGGCTCGTTAATGGTCCAAAATGACCTTTGTTAATTGAAACAGATATAGATTACTATGTTGACATAAAGAAATATTTTATTAAACAAATAATGGTTCGCTTACGATATATTGAGAGTGACACTTCAGCTGGCTTACTCTTGACATTCGATCCGGTTTGAAATTTAGGATTGGGATGGAGAAGTTGTCAATCGGTTCTCTTGAACGCACCACTAACGCACGATTTGACTCGATTGAACTAATTTAAATTTTGATTTCTCGATCTTGTAAATTTTTGATACTCTTGACCCTAATTTGACGTTGACGTATCGACTTGGAAATTGAGCTTGGGATCGAATTTAAACAGTTTCATTAAGTCAACTTATTAGTTTTCGATTGCGTTGTTAAAAAGTGATTTTTAATAAAATAATGGCTAGACTGGCATTTATTTTTGGTGTATTGGAGAATTCCAATAGGAGAGACCTATGATATAGGCGGAATTTACGAAAAATGGCGCATTATGTCGATAACGCGTTCGTCATGAACGTTGATTTCAAAAATATTATCGTCTCCACAAGGAGTTATTTGAAGTTCTCTATAATAATTTGGTGCCGCTGTTACCAAGAGCTACCCGTCGTAGCGACATATACGCGTTATAAGGTATGTTAATAGAAATATCAACCTAATTCTTTTGTTCATCTTCCCTCTTTTTTACGGCTTCTCTTGAAATACTTATATTGTATATCTCAACATGTTTAAGTCGCACTTATTTTAATGCCACTGGAAGTTATCAGCGTTCCGTGGAAGCCACGCACTATACGCTGATGTCCCAACAATCGGTCTCACGATTAAAGAGGTCACAAATACTCTTAACACCAGTGTGATTGTAAATAAATGGCTCCAAATCCCACAAAACCGCCTTCTTGGCGGGTTTGTGGGATTTTATTATTATTATTTTTTTAGAGACCTTGACTCTTGTTAAACAAAGGTAGGTACTAAAAATATTTTTTATAATATGTAATACCTATTTATTCATATGAATGATAAAGGTGCTAGTTATATTATGTTTGTGTTATCAAGAAACAAATATTTGCCTTAATTACAGATTTTATGAAAAGTTCAGAATACCATCTGTAGTTGGTGCCATTGATGGTACTCATGTAGCTACAATACGTCCAGCAGAAAATGAAGAGAGATTTATAGAAAAGGATTTTATTCAAGGGATGTTTTAATTGTAAGTTGATTCTTAAATTCTCTGACTAGATAATTTAGTTTTAGTAATGCCCTTTCTTTTCTTTTCATTGGCAAACAACATAGATATTACAAAGGTTCTTTGTGATTTAGATTTGTGATGCAGATTTGAATATTTTAAATGTAGATGCATCGTTTGGTGGAGCGACACGCAATAGCTTTATATTTAATCAAAACTCATTTAAATCCCACCTAATGAATCTATCAAATTCAAGGTAATTTCTTTATTTACTTAGTAAGTATGAGATAAAATATAAGAAAGTGATTCTTTGTTCCTTACCTAAATATTTTATTGTAATAATTGTGTAATTTTTAGGAGACTCCGGTGATGCTCAAAGAATCTTTCTGATGACACCTATTTTGCATGCTCAGGCTGGTTCACCTGAAGAGCACTACACTAAGTTGCATTGTTTACGCAATACAGTAGAGAGTACTATGGGTGTTCTGAAGAATAGGTGGAGATGTCTCCTAGGACACCGGGTCCTTCATTATCATCCTGACACAGCTGCAAAAATTATAAATGCTTGTAGGTCTTTTACACAACATTTGTAACAAAGCATGCTTCAGTCAGAATAGCAGTGAGGATTCTATACTACCTACTTCAGTTGTAGATGACAGCAACCTAGAAACAAGTAGCCAGGAGCTTCATTGCTCATTGCTTCAAGCAAGAGCCCGTTTGGTGTGAGAGCTATGGCCTGCGAGGCATTTTTAATGTTTTAATTAAAAACACATAAAAAAACTGATATTTGTTTTATTTGTCAATATATGTTTTTGGCCTAGGGTTTATATTAGTAATATCCCAAAAAAACATCCCGTGAAAAAAAACAAGTCTCGCAGCTCTGTCTTTCTACCATAACAAGTTGTGAGGTCCATATAATACCAAGTCGGTTAATTTATTTGGTCCCTACCTAAGGAACCTTCTGTCTTAAATTATTCTCACATCAATATTACTGTCTTAAATTATTCTCATATCAATATTAAAAATCTTTTACATTCATACATACATCACATAAAAACATCGACTTGGTCATCGCATGATTCGATTTTTTAGTAAGTAGTCCATTCGGAAAGACTTTGGTGAGAAACCAGGTTGCTGGCCCGAAGTGCTGTGTGGTTGTGATACATTATGATATATACTAACTACTGGAATATAACCTGTAATTAAAACGTCTGCATCTAAATACTGAAATTTTAGGCTTCCTTTTTTATCCACTACGAAGTTATAGGGGATCGAAATTGGCCCGAAATGCTTCGAGAAAAGGATGATGGTGGACTTGACGGGGGCACTACCGTGCCCCCAGATATCAATCACAGAATTAATAAAACTAACTACTAAAATACGTAACAAGTTGGCTTTTATTCTCTTTTTACCTAAGGTAAAGTAACAATTAAACATAAATCACAGTATTTATGTTTAATTATTACTCTATATACTCTCTAATATTTAAATGACAATAAGTAAATACTACAACATTGGTCTTTTTATTATATCTTAACCTAAGGTATGTAAATGTAAATATTCTCTTTTTGCCTATGGTAAAGTAATATTTTAATGTAAATAACAGTCTTTATTTCTCTAATATTTAAATGCACATATTAGTACTAAAATTGTAAGCTTTTATTCTCTTATCATAAGGTAACAATAATTAAACATAAATCACAGTATTTAATTGACAATAAGGAAATACCAAAACATTTGACTTTTTAGTATATTTTAACTTTACTTTTAGAATATTTACATTTAAATATACCGTTATTTAAATGTAAATATTCTCTTTTTGCCTATGGTAAAATAATAGGTACTATTTTAATGTAAATAACAGTCTTTACTTCTCTAATATTTAAATGTACATTTAAGTAATTAAACTGTTAACTTTTATTCTCTCCCCTCTTTTGAATGAGAAGAAACAGCCTTTTTATTGAGTTATATAATAGAGAACCTTAATAACATTTACTTACATTTGTGGAGATTTATAATAAAAGTTTATTGGTTGAACGTAATATTAAACAAAACGTTTAATATATTACCGAAGGAATGAGAAAATTAAGTAATATAATATCACTAATTATCAAGAAATGACTTTCTTTTTTTAATGGCTCTTTAAGCTGATTTCTGCAATATTGTGTTTTTAGAAGTTAAATATAAAGTACCTAATTAAGATTCTCAGATTTCAAAATTGCGCCGATCGTGAGACTTTTTTCACAAATAACAACACTCACAATGCCAGAGTCTTGTTTAAAGTTTTTATGCTCAAATATCCTGGAGTATGTTTCACTTAAGGAATTACAGTATAATAGATCATAAGTAATAATTTAATATATAAAATTATTAGAAAAAAAAAATTAATTTAAAATACACGAAATTTCATGTGATAAGTTTTATTGTTATACATATTTAGTTATAATGGTCACACCGGAAATCGATCGCCAATTCAATCATAAACTCGTTTTGGTCAAGAGTACCAATATAATTATTCCAGATTGGAATTGCAACTGGATTAAATTCGTATTATTATGAGATTGGGATTGAAGTCAATAGTAAGCACGCTGGACAGTGCCAGATTAAGCTAACTTAAACTAACTCTAACTTAAATTAACTTTAAAAATTATTTTGCTTGGTGGACTTGATTTGCTATCTTGAGTATTAAGGTCACATTAATTGCGGTAGGCGCTATAGGGTCTCGGAGCCGTATAGGTTGTATCTAGTGGGGGCCCTATTTAAACAGGTGCCCGTAGCAATAGCTACATATCATACCTGGTTAATGGCCCTGGGTACAACTAATTTAAATAAATTTTACTTGCCTTTTTCACTTCCGTTCCATCCTCGGACTTATAATAAGCAGAATAGTCAGAAGTGCCTTTTGTTTTAGGTTCCATGAATGTTTCGTTTGGTTCTTTGATTTCCTTTTTTGGTGAAATTCTGACATTTGGCTGTGAAGAAATATTTTAAAGTGATTATCAAGCTTTAGCCGAAGTTATCAATCGTATACTTTCTCTAGAAATTCGTATAGACTTTAACAAATGTTCAAATTAAGCCGGGCTTTTTGAGGGAGGGGAGGGGGAGTAGTACCTCCAAAAGAAATTGAAGGAGTGCGGAGAGGGGTACAAAAATTATGACCTACAAATATAGATAATTAGCTTATCCCCAAGTAGGAAACGATAAAAAGGTTTGGTTTAGAGTATTTTACTACACACGCACATTATAAACAATATAGTACAGTTTACATATATAGGTATAAATGCACACAAAGGCGGCCTTATACTTTACAGCAATATGATACAAATAAAAACTTTAAATTGTTAATCTGTCCCCTATGGACGCTGAAATGATATGTTTAGGGATATTACCGACTGATCGTTTTATTAACTTTGGTTCACTACTTTCTGAAAAGGTTTTAGATGAAACAACAGTAGTTGTACAGATAGTACATAATAAAAATATCAGGTTGTGAACTATGCCAATAAATGAAATACATTCATTCAATCATTTAATTAATTATACCGAGAAAAGAATAGTGATCTAAACGGGTGCCATGTTTTGTATAAAAAAAATAACGTAAAACCGAAAAGACTAGGTTAGGCATTTAACTACATGTTTATATAATTTGCCAATTCAATTACTCTCATTTAAGTAATACGTTGTATATATAAATACTGTACACTTACCTTTGATTTTCCAGAATCTCCAACTAGAGAATATTTCATACATTTCATAGTTTCTGCCAGCTGCAAAATAAAATTATGGACTGTAAAATCTATTTTTCTACTGCCTTATTTAGCAGTGTCATTGTACATTGAAATTTTTCTGCATGGAAACCGAATCGGACAAGTAAAACCGATATGCCTGTCGCTCACAAGACACCGTCTTAAAAGTGGTGACGGTCCATAAGGAAAGATGGGGTGAAGAAGGGCAACGTCGATCGTCTCTTTTGACCCCTATGCTATAAAAACTTTTAGTATTATAGTAAGGTTTTTAATTCTCTATATATACATAAATTACTTACATCACTGGGGAAGCTACTGACGTAATCTGAAAAAAAAACGAAATATGAGATTTAACATACAAAACATTTTTTTAAGCAAATCTTCTTATACGGCTATTCGACAGAGTAAAATATTGATGACGCTAATCTACATGCTACAAGCAAGAGTGCTGCGCTAACTTGGAAAAGCTACGCGGCGCTTCGAGTGTGTACTACTAAATACAAGTAATTCTTACTTAAGAAGTTGATAGTTTTAGATTATCACCTCTACCAGCCGCCACTAGGATTGCCTGCTGTTTTAATAATTAGCGCCGAATTATTTAAAATGAAGTCTTCTGTTATGGAAATAATAAATTCATCAAACGAACGAAAATAACTCACCATTGAAATCAATATCGAGAATCATCTTCTTCTCTTCCGCCGTTATGTTTGGGCTCGGCTCGAGCAGTCGGGCGATCTCCGAGGAGTTGAACTGGAGCACCGGCGGTTCGTTCATCCTGGGCTGCGCCAGCATCGATGAGAATGCTAGTTGGGAGGGCGCGGCGAAGTCTGAACCTAGGTTGTGTAGCATCGCGTCGCCTATGAGGTTGTCACTGGCTGGGCTTACGTGGGACATGTCCGGGATCTGTCAAGATATGTACATAGTAGTCTAGTTAGAAGTAGCCACACTGGCTGGACTCACGTGGGACATGTCCGGGTTCAAAAAGTAATTTCTATAATTCTATTTCGAATAAAAACTTTTTCATTTTATCTATAAAAATAAATACATAGTATAGTCTAGTTAAAAGTAGCCACAATGGTAAATAGTACTGTGGTAAGACGCAGTGCCATATATTGGAGTCTTATTGGGCCTGCACCGTGAAAGTTTTTTTTATAGTATAAGGCGGCAAACCAGTAGTCGAATTTTCATGACTAACTACGCCTATAGACATCGGAAGTGGTTACATCTGCATTGCGTTTCTCCTCCAGCACGACAGCACAGCTGTCAACTTACACCGGTATCGTGTAAGCGAGAGGTACCTCCCGTGCCGTGCCGACATAACTCGGCCTTCATTTGAATGTCTCGTTCAGATTATATAATTGCAAAATGACTGTCACGTTTGTATGGTTGAGTTACGTCGTGGCCCGACAGGAAAGAATAATACTATATTTTATTACCGGAAGAATAATACTATATTTTATTACCGGAATAAATGCAACAGCCGAAAGGTGGTATAAGACTTTAGAAGTCAAAGTATTTTACTTTTATTACAAATATGAAAATTGAGTTAAATATGAAATTTTAATTATGTGTGGATGGATAGATTATGTGGATAAATTATATTTTGTTACCTTTATTTCAACTGTCGGAATATCTTGCATCATTTCAAGATCTTCCTTCGTATTTTCCTGCAATTATGATACATATTATAAATAATTATGTCTTAAGTTTACGCTAATATTATATATATATATCTGAATATAAATAAAAATCCGTGAAAGTTGTTTTATTATACAGATTATAAGTACTTTTTTATACTTTATAATTCTTTGTTTTTTTTGTTTTTTTTTATTTATCATTTATTTAATTGTTCTGATACTAAGAGTATTAAAAACAGAGTAGAGAAACTGAACATCTATGCTATGTAAACTTCTACTATTTATCAGTATAATTAGGTGTAAAAGAAGTAATACTTACATTCATTAACGAAATCGTCACTGGCAAGTCGCTCATACTCCTCAGTGAACCTTAAAAGAGAGTTGTCAGGAGATACAATTTATTATACTAGCAGTATGTCGTGGTTTCACCCTCGTTACTCCGTGCCTTAAAAGACTACAGGTACATTCCGCAATATATGGGCAATATAACGCAGAAATATTTTTATAAATCGGAACATTTGTTTCAAAGCCTTCTGTGTCTCTGTACAACTTCTGGTTGTGCGGATGTCAGGCCGTCAAGTCTAGGCTACATAACAAAAATCAGATCAATCGGAGCAATAGTTTAGCCACAGGAATTTTTTAAAGTTTTTTCACACTTCGTACACGCTGTATCGACAACTGTCGCGACTATGAGCAGCCGGGGTCATTCACCCCGTGCGAGGTTGCCGCTCGTTGTAGCCGCCGATACAAAGCATGATTACATTTCTTCACTTTTTAACTTCTTTGAAAAAAGTACTTTCGTATACTTGTCGTATTTTTTTTTTAATACTTAGTTTCGGATGTAGGCACTTATGGTATATGTGGTTTAATTTAACACCTCTCGTTTTTATCAACCTTGTATAATACTGACGTAAAAAGACAGCTGTGCCGATGCGTTTCATGCCCCATGGAGGAGGGAGAATAGAGAAGGGCAACCACTATGCGGATGTCTAAGCGCGTCGGTGGTCACGAAAACGTATCCGACTGTCCGTTTACCTCCCCCTTATAATAAAATAAAATAAAACTCACTCGAATTGCTCTCCAAGGACGAGTACGAGTTGGCCTTCCGCTTCTTGCTCTGCTTGTGTATGGGGTGGGCGCGGTACGTGAAGGACTTGGGCTCGCTCGTCCGTCCGTCGCTGGGCCGCACGAGCTCTATGTACACCGTGACGTCGGACTTTATCTGCGTGTCTTTGTACGGTGGAGTACTGAAAGAAAGCACAGTGAAATATTTATAATCAAACAAAAATATAAACGACTAAACAATAAACATTATTTCGACGACGACCTGGCAGGCCCAGTGGTACAGGGCTCGGATAAGTGGAGCATGTTGCGCCAGGGGTCGCGGGTTCGAATCCCGCCTTGGTCATGGATATTTACATATGTATTTATATGTATTTCTACAATAAAAATCTTAAATATATAAAATTTCTTAAATTTATAAAACATTAAATATATTCCGTTGTCTAGTACCCGTAACACAAGTCCTTACGGTTAAGCATAGCACTGGCGGGGGCACTTAACTTAGCACGGGGCTAGGCTAACGTGGTGTGTAAAGTCCACAGATATTTATTTATTTATTTAATATTTGACGCTATTTTTTTATGGTATGAGGGCAAACGAGCAGTCGGAGCCATTTTCATGACTACCGACGCCCATAGACATCCATATAGAAATTACACAGATGCGCTGCCCTCCTTTCTCCTTCCACGTCTATAGGCCACTGGCTACTTGCACACCGCAGGAAACGCGACAACACTTTCACGCCGGTCTCGTGTAAGCGAGGTGGTACCTCCCCGGTCGTGCCGGCCCAATTCGGCTGCATGCATGCAGTGTGGCACTACCTCTTACTGTTTGTACTAAATTAGCATGCAAATATAATATGGAATAGCTAGCTGCGCTCCGCGGTTTCACCCGCTTAAGTTTCGAGCCCGTGGAAATATCGAGATGAAAAATAGATGTGGGCCGATTCTCAGACCAATCCAATAAGCGCACAAAACTTCATGAGAATCCGTCTAGCCGTGTCGGAGGAGTATGGTAACTAACATTGTGACACGAGAATTTTATGTATATAGAGATTAATAATTATGGTATTATTAAATGGCGTGTTTGTTTGTTTAAACAGGTTACCATACTTTGTCAATTCCTGACCACTTACAGGCTGATAAGAAAAAGCGCCTTTATTTAATCAAAACACCGATAGGTACAATAATGAATAAGTCAAAGAACAGTGGCGTGGTTGTTTTTTTATGATGTAGGGAGGGCAAACGAGCAGTCGGAGCCATTTTCATGACTTCCGACGCGACGCCCACAGATTAAATGAAATGTTTGTTTAGTACAGCAATACTCAAAGTGTGTTCCGCGGAACCCCAGGGTTCCGTTAAGCCTTTGAGGGGGTTCCGCGAGAAAATAGGAATAATGAGAAAAAATACTATCCACCAATGTCCTGATTCAGAGAATCAATCGAAATCAAAGAATGCACATAACTTTTTTTTATTATGGGTTCCGTCAAAAAATTCTCTTTTCAAATGTGTTCCGCCATCAAAAAAAGTTTGAGAACCACTGGTTTAGTATATTGGTTGTCTATGTTTAGTCATAGACCATGCACTGAATATTCATACCATAGATGATGTCAATGGTTAGGTACAGATGACAAGAGAGAGAGGGATGTTTGACATTACGACCATGACTTAGTGACAGCTACAAGCATGTATCACCGTAGGTACAGAGCTGCGTATTACCAGTAACTTAGGCATCAGCTGTCAACCCTGATCTGTCAGAATTGTTCTACTTCCACTTGGCATGTGTATGTAACAATGTTAAACTCACTGGAACACAATGGCGTACTGGTGGTGGACGTCGGTCTGTAGGAAGGCCCCCTTAGCCGTCCAAGTTCTGTGGCCATTGTCGTCGAGCTCAAAGAAACGTACCATTATGTTTGCTGAAAGTTTCAATTAGGTTAGAATATAACATTTTTTTATAGTATAAGGTGACAAACGAGCAGTCGGAGCCATCTTCTTGACCACCGACGCCCAGAGACATCCGCACAGAGTATACAGATCCGTTGCGGAGTGGGGAACCACTCCCCTCCACGGGCCAATTAGCTATGTATGTGGTTTGAAGTCGGCGTCGTAGTCGCCAAAACATGCGTGGGCATATGCAATATAAAATGTGGTAAAACATTTTAAATTGCAATATAAAATGTGGTAAAACATTTTATATTGCAATATAAAATGTGGTAAAACTTTTTATATTGCATATCCACTTTTGCATTCTCAAGCTGCTATCAGGCTATGATGCAATAGTTCAATTCCTGTACCCAACCAGGAAAACATAAAAAGATAGATATGTACATTGTATATGTATTATGTAGGTATGTACATGCACCTTTGTGTCATAATGTACTAACTGGAAGCAAATTATGGAGCGTGGATCACATGTGCGTCACGTTCCGGCCAAAGGCGTAAGCGCCGTCGATGTCGCGGCGGTTAAGACCTTTTTGAAATTACACATTTGATATGAGTGTTAAAGCGGTCTATCAAGCACTTTTATTTGTATAGTTAGACGCTTCTATTTTCTTATCGCTGCAGCGCACTGGTTTTTAAAGTTTATCGAAAGCAGTATGGGTTTTGCATAAGATAAATATTACTACTATTTATAGACTCTATAGGTCACATTATGACTCATAGGACTGACTCATATATTTTTTAGGGTTCCGTACCCAAAGGTTAATAACGGGACCCTATTAGTTAGGCTCCGATGTCCGTCCGTCCGTCTGTCACCAGGCTGTATCTAATGAACTATGATAGTTAGACAGTTGAAATTTTCACAGATGGTGTATTTCTGTTGCCGCTATAACAACAAATACTAAAAAATTAAATAATATGAATATTTAAGCCCCATACAATAAATGTAATTTTTTGCTCCCATACAAAAGATAAGTTCACGTTTTCGTAGATAATGGTACGGAACCCTTCGTGCGCGAGTCCGACTCGCACTTGGCGGACGGTTTTTTTATTTATAGTATAAGGGGGCAAACGAGCAGTCGAGGACATTTACATGATTACCGACGCCTATAGGAGGTACCTCCCCGGTCGTGCCAGCTCAACTTGGCTGTATGCACCCCTTATACAACTTGTAAAAGCAGAAAATAATTAAGAATACTTACTTTTTTTAACTTTTTCCACCAATAGGAACACGTCGTCGCCGCCGCAAGCGCGGCCGTCGCTGCGACTCATGCGGCAAATCTTCAAGTCGTTGGTGGCAGCGCTTTCTGCAAAAAAAGACATATTCATTTCGCAGCCTTTTTTTTTTTTGACTTTGTAAAGGGTAACAACCCCTCGCAAGGGGCAACAGCCCTTTACAAAGGGTCTGTAAAGTTAGAAAACATGTGACTGTAATTTCGGGTCGTCACGACAGAAGCGGTAGCTCTTGCTAAGTAAACACTGGCGTTAAGCAATAGCTATGCCGCCGCGGCCGTGATGTTGTTGTCGAAAGTTTATCATCATCATCATCTGACGAGCATCTTTGACCTTTATCAGTTTGGACGGATATCCCAATCGAATGAACACCAAAATCTCTCCTAGAAAAAGATCTCTTCCCATTCAACACGTACGCTACAGCGCGGGGTCCTCCTAATGGGATCGTCGAACTTTCTAGGTGATCTTAATCCAATGCGACCAGCCAACTGCCACCACGAAGATATATTCAAAAATAGGTAAAGGTAGCAAGAGGTAGTGCCATGCCTCATCGCAACTACGCTGTTTACGCGTGCGATTTGTTAGTTTCCGGTGGCCCATTGGAGGAGGGAAATCAGACGTGTCTGCAAGTGCTCATCATGCGAATATCTAATGGCGTTGTTAGTCATCAAACCAACAGCTTATTTGTCATAAAAAATAAAAATATTTACTTGGAATTTGTTTAATATACATGCCCCGAGGACGCTCCGGCTGCTCGTCTGCCCCTTTATATGTCTAAAAAAAAAATACTCACTTGGATTTTGAATAATACAGGTATATGTCCCAATGACAGTTGATCAAAAACGCGCCGATTTCTAGTTTTCAAAAAAAAAGTTACTAACTGAGATTGTGTAGGGGCTGGGAGTACACCGGGCCGCATATCTCCCTCTTGGTGGCCAAATTGTGTGCTGTGAACTTTAAAAAAAAAGAAACTCACTGAGGTTGTGTATGGGCTTGGAGAAGACCGGGCCGCATATCTCCCTCTTGGTGGCCAAATTGTGTGCTGTGAACTTTAAAAAAAAAAAAAGAAACTCACTGAGGTTGTGTATGGGCTTGGAGAAGACCGGGCCGCATATCTCCCTCTTGGTGGCCAAATTGTGTGCTGTGAACTTTAAAAAAAAAAAAGAAACTCACTGAGGTTGTGTAGGGGCTTGGAGTACACCGGGCCGCATACCTCCCTCTTGGTGGCCAGATCGTGTGAAGTGAACTTTAAAAAAAAAGAAACTCACTGAGGTTGTGTATGGGCTTGGAGAAGACCGGGCCGCATATCTCCCTCTTCGTGGCCAAGTCGTGGGCCGTGAACTTCAGCCGCACTATGTTCAGGTTGATCTCGCGAGCCTCCGTCTCGCACTTGACCCGCAGCTGGAAACAGATACACATACAAACATACATACCGCATCCGCTGCAGAAGAACATGACGTCCTGCGCAAAGCCGGGCCGCGCGGCGAGTGATCCGATAGCGTTACAGTGCAGCGTCCGCATTACACTATACTACATTGTTTTAAACGAGTCAAGCCTCGGCTGAATCTTTAAGTACCGGTAAGGTTGCCGGATGATTGACCCGAAATTTTGTTCAATTTCCCCGAAAAAAGAGACCCGAACAGAACAGACAGAGACCCGAAAAGAACACGAGAGATTTAAAACGTAAAGCCCCAAGCGAACATGTCAGAAAGAAACAGTACTTTCCGTCCCGATCTTTTAATTTTCGTTCAGATTTAGTCTTCCCGTGCGGTAGCCCTATGCAATAATGATACGCGCTACAATCAACACAATCTTTTAACTATCTCGCTCCTAAGCTGATAAGTGGTATACATTACATTCTAAGAAATTGATAAGTTCTTCAAAGAACTGTTAAGTTACCAATGGTTAATTGTTTATTGGTACCATGTACCAACACAATGTGTTCGTTGACTAAATATTAATAAACATTATCTTCTAATCTTTTAATGATTTCATATCCGACTTAATTTATGTTCTAATGAACACAATAATGATTATGTCCTAAACTGTTCTATAATAAAATGTTTAGTTGTTTATATAAAAAATACATAATACATAAGGATAATAAAATATAAGCCAAGTGCGAATGGGAATCACACTCCGAGGGTTCCGTGGCTACGGAACAGTTCCGTAGCTATGAGTTTAGAATTGATAAACTCTTATTTTCCGTACACGTTTTTTGTAGCACTTTTTTTAATACTATAAGGGGCAAACGATCAGTCGGAGCCATTTTCATGACTACCGACGCCCATAGACATGCGCAGAGGATATACGAATACGATGCCCTCCTTCCTGCTCCTTCTCACATGGCCACCGGCTACTTACGTACCGTCGAAACGCGACAGCACAGCTGTCACTTTACGCCGGTGTCGTGTAAGCGAGAGGTACCTCCCCAGTCGTGCCAACTTCGGCTGCATGCAAGCAACGTAACACCACCTCATACTGTAAATATAACGTACTAGCTGTGCCCCGCGGTTTCACCCGCGTCTATTTTCTAAGAAATCCATAGAAACTTCAACACCTTATTTCACCCCCTTAGGGGTTGAATTTCTAAAAATCCTTTCTTAGCGGATGCCTACGTCATAACATCTACCTGGATGCCAAATTTCAGCTTGATCCGTGGTTTGGGTTGTGCGTCGATAGATGGCTATGTCACGTTTGAGTTTTATGTATATAGATTGTTTCAAACCGGATAAATTACATGAGGAACCATAATGGAGACCGCTGACGCCGCGTCACGCTACAACCAACGTGAGGACTGACGAATCCGCGGGCACTCTGCTTACGAAGCTTTTTACCTTCCCTTCATAATTTTAATATTGCAATTGATCATTCATTCTAATTAGAGATTATTATCATCGATCACTTATTAGTGTCTAATTTAAAGTTTAATTTGTAACTTCGTTAATAAAAGTATAAGATATTTTTTTGTTTTTCTTTGTCACGATTGCCGAATCTTAATCTAGTGTATTACTATTATATTAATAATATATAATATTAATAATAATATAAAAAAGACCGCCAATTTTTAAACCCATCCAGTGAAATAAATAATCTCACCATCTCAAATAACTAATAGTGAAAATTTTGTCTTAGTCCCGTAAATTAAACCATATAAGACGTCGGTAATAAAATATAGTAATAATAGTGACAAACAGCCAAATACATCCATCTCAATTCCCCAATCAAAAAACACCATTATATATAGTACAACGCTATTATATTATATAGATATAGATAGAGTGGACGTGTGTCTGTGCTACTATGGACTGTGTACGCCTTCCTCTTCATTAACAATTTGCTGCACTGTGGCGTAAAAGTTGATGTAATCAGAAAACTTAAGATAAGTGTGAGTCGGACTGGCGCACCGGGGGTTCTGTTAGGACCATGTGGAGGTAACCAAATGAAATTTATACCGAACGCTGAGATCGCAGATCACAAAAGTATTATCTAATTCAAAGCGATCCAAAGGTACTGCCGTTAATCCTGAGTTTTGGATTTTTAATTACAAATAAGTTTGTAAGATATTTGTCGGGATTGTCCAGATATTTTGTATAATGTCCAGAGTCCCTAAAACATAAAATGTTCGATTAAAACGTCAATAAACAGAAATAATCAACATCGACGCTGAACATAACAAACCGACAACTCTTTATACCGGATGGCATAGAGATATAAAGAAAGATTTATTTTATTGTTAAAGAATTATTTTAATAATTTATTTCTGATATCGATGCCGGATGTGCATTTTAATACAACAAAAAATATGACATCGTACCTTTATCTCATGACGTTTCAAGCCTACGCATAAAAACTATTTCTAGTAGTAGTATAGTAGAAGAAGAAGAAGAGAAGTAGTAGTGTAGTAGGTAGTTTATTTAATAATAATTTTCATTTCCAAAAATCTCTACAATTCGTAAGCTCCCAATAGTTTTATCGGTATTTCTAAACAATGAATGATTTGAATGAAAATTAAAAACAAGGAGGTTTCTACGATTGATGACGAATTTCGCCATTATAAAGTTTGTTGAAAAAAAAATCATTTTTTAAATTAATTACTAGCACTTATTTGATGATTGTAACAAACGAATGTTATAAAAGTATTTTAAATTGTTGATGTATTATCAGTTATCACCCTCACTCTGTGTATGAAAATGGCTTGTTAGGTTAGCGTTGTGTATATTTTGCATTTAAAAAATAGAATAATATATTTTGGATATACATAATAATATAATTTGGAATATACTTAGTGTATTGGCTATTTAAGGACATGGTAAGTTTTATTTCATCTTACTAAGTAATTGATATTGTAAGTAGGTACATATGACATCTGTGCTGTCGCGTTTCGTGCGGTGTGCACAGCCCGTGGCACATCGAGGAACGGGGACGGCAGGAGATGACGAGAAAGGGGGTCAACTGTATAACCTCTATGCGGGTGTCTATGGGCGTCGGTAATTATTTAAATGGCTCCGACTGCTCGTTTGCCTTCTTATATTAGAAAAAAAAAAGCTATTTACAGACGAAGCTTTTTTCTTTTAAGGGTTGCGAAGCCCTAAAAGCAGGTTCCATTTAATCTATGCCCGTAACTTATACGGCGATGATTTCGTTCCATAGTTCTACGAAATGCCACTTTGGCCGGCTTAACCTTCAAATACTTACAACGTGGCAAACAAGCGTAAGGTGAAACGCTAAAACTTGAGCCGATCTAATTTCAAATGTGCACTGCGCAGCCAGAGACACTGCCTAAGAACTGTACACAAGGTTCACTCTACTTAACGCAATTCTCATATCTCATTAGTTACTTTGTGTCGTCAACTGTTTAGGTAGATTTCATGCAAAAAAAAAAAATCCCGCCCCCCCACTCTCCGCAGATAGAGATACATCTTGATACGAGAATGTTTATTGTCATATATTTAAAAAAGATGGCGTCTGCCTGACTGGTGAAAACACTCACGCGCGGTGGTTTGAGAACACCTAACCGACAGGACAGTATTATCTAAGCTAGACACCTAGCACCTACCGTATGCTGATCGTAAATCGTAATGGGTAAGTCCCTAACCTGAAGGTGACGAACTGTTCGTAGTCGGACGTGTATGCTAACTTTATTCCATGTCCATTTACTTTAGTAGGTGATGAATTCACCTACTAGTACTCGCATAATAAATTTTTATAAACATCCCATCTCAATTGTTTTGTTATTTAAATGGAATCATTTCCAAGTATCGTACTCGATACGATAACTACAAAGTAACTTCGACTTTGTTTACTATAACTAGCCTTACTATACTAGCATTTTATGGTCTTCTGTTGACTGATGACTTTGCCATGGTCTATCTGGCACCATCTGGAGAAGCCCTGTCTAACAGTCTTCTATGTTGCTATTGATGCATTACCACATGTTCAAATAACATTATTAACTTTCGAATTCCCACGAAAATAAACGAAGTATTTATGTATGTTTTAAGAACCTTGGTCTCCATAACACTTTTTTTTGTTACAAGGACCTTTCATTGAGTGGCACGTACACATATGGCACTTTGTTCTACTCCAAAATCTCAAAAAATTTTGAGTGTTAAATTTATGACCAACTAGATATTTTGTAATTTATGGTATACTAGCTTCCGCCCGCGGCTTCGCCCGCGTGGATTTCGGACTTCAAAAATGGTGTTGTTATTATTATACATAATCTAATATTATACTGAAATATACAGATATAACACAGATACAAATATATTAAATATATACGTGTTGTATGAAACAATAAACCGCTTTGAGAATTGAATTTGTCGCCGCGCATTTTAGGCGCTTTAGATATTCCGTTTAAGTCAATCTTATGTGATAATAACTTTTAATCTATTTGTCCAAATTACTTAGTGTAAAAGACAAAGTTTATCTACATTCAATACGTAAAGTGACAAATGTATCAATTTTCAGAAGAGTTCGATAAATATTCTAAAATGTGCATCGTTAAAAAATATCCAATTTAATTGAATGTTTGTTTCACTATTTTGGCCATAGTGACTTACACACAAAAGATAGATATATGCTGTCCCGGACTTTTATTTAGAACTATTTAAGATAAATAATCCTACAGTAATTATCTTTGTGTAACTCCAACGATTAGGGCAGCGCACGCCAATATTGCTCTCAGGGGGCTGATTTTTTCCGACTTACTTGACAGTTATCGTTATATTATAACCAAATTATAAAAAAATCCCTATAAATTTTAACTTATTATGTTATTCTGATATGAAAGCTATTACTGTGAAGTTTTATGAAAATCCGTTCAGTAGTTTTTGTGTGAAAGAGTAACAAACACACTCACAAACTTTCGCCTTTATAATATTAGTAGGATTATATTTGTCAACTTTCTCTCCCTGCCGGCTACATAGTTGTAACTAGGGTTGACAACCTTTCTTCGGTGAAATATAGTATTTTTGCATAAAAAATTATATAGTATACTGCAATCAAATAATAATATAGGACTTATAAACTTCTATAGATCTTAAAGAAGAATAGGTAGAAAAAAGCTCATTTGAGGCATTGAGTATACAGGGTCAGTTTTTGGTCACCGGCCAAATTTTAAGGATTGGTTCGGAATCAATAATACTTTCGATTTATGAAATAAAAAAAATTAAAAAAAAATAATTAGATACAATTACTTTGTCCCAGCCATACTCAAAGTGTGTTCCGCGGAACCCCAGGGTTCCGCCAAGCCTTTGAGGGGGTTCCACGAGAAAATAGGAATAATCAGAAAAAATACTATCCATCAATGTCCTGATTCAGAGAATCAATCGAAATCAAAGAATGCACATAACTTTTTTTTATTTTGGGTTCCGTTAAAAATGTCTCTCCTCAAATGTGTTCCGCCATCAAAAAAGTTTGAGAACCACTGCAGTTTGTCCCATGTTATAAACATATTTCTTGGCCACCACGTGGCACCTGACTAGCGAGTCGCGAGCGGCAGGGGTCACTGACCTTGAAGTTCATACATTTTGTGTGTGAAGAATGATCAATGTATTTTTGGGGACCGTTTTAAATCGTATTTATTGAATAAAATATTACAATTAGACGATTCAATTTATAAAACACCATTGGAATGATATTTATTTCCTAATTTTAAAATTTGGCCGGTGATCAAAAAATAAGCCTGTATATGTATATGTATAGTAGGTACACAGACCTTAAATATAGCACAATACTTTATATTATAGTACGGTTGACAACCCTAGTTGTAACCTCAGATTGTAAAACAAAAGGTTTTGTTTTGTTTTATAATCTGAGGTTGCAATATATTATGGCTAGCGTAGTCAGGTAACCAGTACCGTATAAAAGAGCCAGTTGATACTTATTAGTGTCTATGGTAGAATATGTAAAAGTATGGTATAATCCATGGTAAAAGACGCTAAGGACGTCACTCTAAGGTCATACCCGTTATTAACTAGCTTTGCCCCGCGGTTCCAAGAAATCACGAATATTGCATATAAACTTCACCCCGTTTAGGGGTTGAATTAAAAAAAAATATATAAGTGCTTTTTTACATCATGAAAAGGGTTCCTTTCATGATGTAAATGTGCGTGTGTGGTAGGGCCCGGAGATAGAACTTGGAATTGAAAAAAGCCCTTGCATAGGTACAAAAAATTGATCTTATGGTCCCTTATGCCTTACGGAATAGTTCCCACCTGGATCCGTTGCTAATGTAAAAAAAATCAAGTTTCTAAGTAATAGTAGTAATTTCGGCTGAGCATAAGTCAGTCAGGTTCGCCTTTTATGCAGATTGATATTTCGTGATTAAAATAAGTGGAAAAAATATACTTTATAATACAAGTAAATAACCTTTATCTGAGTACTATATTTATCTGAACGGTAATGCTGAATCGACATTCAGAGTGCACTGATCGTCGATTGTCGATTTATAATTATTATATATTCATATTATATTTTTATAATAAAGAAATGGGACTCGGACAGAGATAAGATTTTTTTTAAATAGTATAAACTATAAGGGAACAAACGAGCAGTCGATATTTTCATGGCTACTGACGCCCATTGTAATGTCCCGACCATTACAATGGGCGTTGTCGACTCGATGAAGGGGTCTTCGATAAAGAGACAATTTCTCTTTTATTATTGATAACATTAACGTAACATTTATTATTATACACTTTTCTATATATTACACAACAACAAGCTGTACTTCTGCGGAATTGGGCCGCACTACTGGGAGCTTACACGACACCGGCGTAAAGAGACAACTGCTTTCAAGTTTCGTGCGGTTTGTGAGTAGCCGGTGGTCCATTGGGTGGGAGAAGGAAAAGAAGGCAAAGGCCAAATCCAGGCAAACTCCCGCAACAATCGGCATAACAATCATACGGATTTCCATGGGAGTCGGTCATCGAAAGGCTCTGTTTGCTCGTTGACTTCTTATTTGCCCCTTAAGCTAGAAAAAAAACGACGCAAGCGCGAAAAACTGATGTTGAAAAAAAAACAACTTAATATTACAATCGTACCTATATACTTAATATCTACCTACTGATAGCGTAAGCCGATTTTTGCGAAAAGATTATGATACGATAGTGGACAAAATATCGGTTAAGGCATGCGCACTGCGCAGACGAGGGACTTTTGTCCGCGGACAAAAATGTATGCAAACTACCTAGTACCTACCGCGTACTTTTTAATTAGGTACTTTTACCTTTGCGTTACTCCATACAGTTGTAGGCGATCTATTTTAGCGGACAAAAATCCCTGGTCTGCGCAGGCCTTTATAGTCTCATTATGAAGTAGCTCAGTCATAGACATGTAGAAAATATAGAGGAAAAAAATAAGTGTCAATAATTTTTTAACGACACATAATTGTCAATTGAATTAATATTTTTTAAAACTTTCGCCGTTGTTATGTTTTGAAGTTTCATTACTAGACGTCAGTCGTGACTCGTGACTCTCAGTATAAACCTACTGTATTATCTATGTTCGTGACCACGGCTAGTGTAACACGGCCGTACCTTTTAATAAATATTTTATCGCGTTAAAACCCTTAAAGAAACTACCAAAACTGAACTAATTAATGTATTTGACATTAAAAAAACATTTAAAGGTTTTAAAATTACTCGAAGAAGGTTCAGTTACAACTTCAGGCTCCCTTCCCCTGCTGAGTTAGCTACACGATTATTTTCAGATCTAGATTAGGGTCTCCTACCCTTGGTTGCAACTAGCTTCGCAGTGGCCGGATGGTACAGTATCACTTTGATTTGGAAGTCCTTTTCGACCTGAAGCTTATGAGTTTGCAATAATTCAAGGAACCAATAAGAACGGAATTCTAATTTTTTTTTATAATTAACATTATAATGAAATTGCCATTGTAATGTTAACTACAAAAAAAAGTGTTTGCTTTAGACCACACAATTGAACTAAAACTTAATTATTGATTTTCATTACCGCAGTTACAATGACATAGCATGTTATATGATATTTATTTTTTAATTACAAAAAAGAAATAAAAAAAAATAAAAAAAGCTTTATTTGTGAGACAATAAAATACATTAAATCAAAAAACAAAAAAAAAGATAAAAATTACAAGAAAAGTAAAATACAAAAATTGGCGGCATGTGCATGACAATAGTGTCTCACAAAAAGGTGAACCTCAGTTTAAGCCAGGACTTTTGTCCAGGCACTGATTTTCAGGACCACCTAAATTTTAATTTTCACTTTGGCAGTATGTAATAATAATCCAATAATATATAATAATAAGCACTGCTGATACATAATATGATAAAATTTATCTAAAACCTATAAACACAAATTTATATACATATATAATTATATACCCACATACATACAAACAAATATACTAACGCACACGCAAAATAATAGTTATAATAATACGTACATAGATAGGTACAGACATTAATAACAGATTAATTTATGATAATATGTAACACACGTGTAGAAATACACACACCCGCCCGGCACCAGTCGTAAAAGAAAATAAAATAACCAACAACCATTTATGCAGTTTGTATATTTACTCGTCCTTTTGAGAGAGTATTAGATATTTTTTATATTGGCGTTTAAAACTGTTTTTGGTATTGAAAAAGGTTCACTTAAATCTAATTTGTATTTTGAATTTGAATAACAACCTCCATTGGCCTCGTTCGTGTGATTTTTGTAACGCTCTCGCCAGCTTACTCCGCGAGTCAAGCGCGCGTATAGAAGTTTTACTTCAAACAGTTTGAGTTTTAACATTCATTTTATTCATCCGACTTGAGCTATAGTATTCACAGTCGATCCGTACACGAACCTTTAAGAATGATTGGCGATGGTGACTCCGGGTCGCGCACAGCTTACGCGATGGTGGTTCCATCAGCTGATTGACCCTTAGTTCTGAGGCACGGTCACCACACACGTTTTTACGTCGGAATTAGTAATACAGGGTTGATAAGAGCGAGAGACAATAAATGAAACCACATATACTATAAGTGCCTATACTTAATCCGAAACTATTAAAAAAGTTTACGACAAGTATACGAAAATACTTTTTTCAAACTAGTTAAATAGCGAAAAAATGTTATCACTCTTTGTACCGGGCGGCTACAGCGAGCACGGGGTGAATGACCCCGGCCGGCCATAGTCGGCGATCAGCTGCGGTACAGCTTGTACGAAGTGAGAAAAAACTTTAAAAAATTCCTGTGGCTAAACTATTACTCCGATTGATCTGTTTATAGTTGTGTAGTCTGGAAATCATCCACTAAATATGTGGTTTAATTTAATGCCTCTTGCTTTTATCAACCTTGCATACGAATTATTTCTCTTTTATTCCAATTATTTACCATGTTTATTATCATTTCATAAGAGATAATAAACGGAATTTATGTATTTCATTTAAATTAAAAAAACGGTAGCTATTTACAAAATAATTAACTTACAAAACATACCTATATTATTACACTTCTTAGTGACGGAGTGACTGCTCGAAATTGAGTCCACTACGTTCATAACAGAATGCGCACGTTTCGAACTAATATCTTTTAATTTTCACGTGTGTTCAACTTTAGTGTGTTGGCATTGAATTATTTAATATTCACTGGAAAAAGTCTTGCGGTCAGTGAATTTATGTCCTCATTACGGAGAAGGTGAGGATGTAGTCTAAGTGCAGGGGATAAACCTCGCAGTATTCAAGGATATCTTCTTCAATCTCAGGCGTATAATTTAACGCGTAAATAGGTGCGTCTAATGAGACATTTAAAATCCTATTTTATTTAAAATTATCGTGACAACGAATTGTAATCGGCTTTATAAATCGTGCTATACTTACTCAAATGAACTTGTATAATGTTATAACATACTCATGCGCATAGAACCTACACGATTTAAATTTATGATTCACGCAACTAAGAACTAATCTACCTATAGGTATAGTAGACTACTACTATAATGCGCCTCCAGTAACGCCCCTACTCGTGTCGTGCCGGGATAAGAACTCAGCCTTGCTAGATACGACTGAGAACTGTTAAGTGGCAGCCAAATAGCCCTAGAGAAGAAATTAGCCCTGTCCGCCGACGTCGGCCTGTCGCTGGAGGGCCTTCAGCCCGGATCCGAAGGCAACAGGATCCCTCCAGCGACCCTTCGATAAAACGCCTGAAGCAGGGGTTTAGTCGGTACTGCAGCATCTAGGAGCCACTCGGGCACCTAGATAGCGGACTTAAATTTATTCCCCTGCGTCAACAAAGATACAATATGTGAACGCATTTGCATAACCATATCGGTGCAGATATTAATGGGCGTCGGTGGGGCAAAAATATCCTTTTCCCTCATATGGTACATAAAAACAAACGCTATTATAATATATACATACCATTTCCTCATTCTGCAACTGATATCCTGATTCCTGAGATTTCTTTTTGAACAATACCGAAGACACGTCTTTTTTTGCTGTATGTATGATGCCCATGCCGCTGAATCTGTGAAAAAAGTTTATTCCTTTTGATTCCAACATTTTTTGAACTACCTACCTAATAAACAATAGTTTGAAAAATCCGAAAATACACGCCTAATGCGATGAAATTATTACAAATCCTGCCGTAGCTTTGCGTAAGTCGTCGATCTTGCGATGGCAGACAAAAAAATCAGAACGTAAAAGTCATTTTTTTTTTAAATTTAAATTAAGAAGTAGTAAGAATACATACATGACCTGGCGGGATTGAACCAGCTACCTCAGCTTTAGCGTAACACACGGGGCATTAACCTTTACGATACCTCTGCGTAAACAATATGGTATTTTGTGCTATGTTCAGCGCAGGATGAAGGAAGTTCCTTGGAGTTGAAAAGTGGTCCTTTTATGGGTACAAAAAACGATCTTAGGCCCTTAAGGGCCTTAAGCCTTAGGGGACTGGGGGCTGCAGCTCCACTAAGCCCCTACCTGGATCCAGCGCTGGCTACATTAGATGATAAAAATAATTTGCTTTGACTTACGCGACTTTATAGCTTCCCTGGTCAGGCACCACACCGTTCACCTCCCTCTCGTGATCATCCTGTAGTTTGTGAGGGTGTTCTTTGTTGTTGTCGTGGCGGACCAATGTGCATCTAATTTCAGCTTTTCCACGATAATTTCGAAGCTAAGGAACAAGTTAAATTATGTTCTCTACATTCTATTAGTATTTAAAGTATGTTTGACCCGCAGACCATGAGGTTCCTATTTCTAATAAAGTCCGAAGGTGGGAAGTTGGCGGTGTAAGTTACAACATCTATGCCTTGGAGAAACCCTAAACCATAAGCCCGTTAGCCCATTGTCCTGCCCAGTGCATCTCTTCTCTTAACCTGCTATCGAAACTAGGGAACGAAGGAATAGATAGTACGTACACTAGTCTGCGCACACCTTGTGTACTAAAATATACTCTGAATAATTCGGCTAGTATATTCGGTGGCCATCTACATAGATGACCGAACTTTGCCCTTCCTGGGCAAATTACGGTCATTACACATTGTTCTGAACCATATGGCTGCCATCTAGGCGTGTTCCGCGTAATTAATGTAATCAATATGTAATACCGGTGTAAGCCACGTGAGGCCGCGTCGCGTCGGTCGCTGCCGCGCGGTTGCTACGCGACGCTTGAGTTTTAAGACGCCATATTTTCATATTGTTGTTGAATCTCTTGAGAGATCGGCGCGTAGTTAATTGTTTTACGCCTTGTTTGTTGCCGCTGAGACCGGTCGCGTACATAATTTGAGACTTAAGTTTATGATTGCTAAGTTAAGTTAGTTAAGTGTTGGTTCCCCTTTTGATATTATCGGAAGTGTAAATTAATTGACTAACTAAATGAACCTATGTGTGTTGTAGTGTGAATCATTGGACAATTGAAAACCCTGATGCGGAAGCTTGCTGCAGATTTATCTCGGCAGATTGGGGCTTTACGGGAAGCTAAGTATATCTCATTGCATGTGTGAAATTTATGGCCATAGATTTTATGTAGTAATGTGATATATTAAGCCGGTCTCCAGATACGCAAGGTAATTGCATTAATTTTAAGATTTAATTTAGCTCTGCGTAATCGCAGACAGGTTCCTTCTGATTTGAGCCCTGTGTATAACATTCCTTCCACTGCGCAACAAGTCCAGGGTCAGAACTGAACACACATTATTATAACATTACGTTACATGCATACATATTCAGAAAGTATATTATGGTAGCAAGATTTTTTCTGTTCAATACATACAAAATGATGAGTTTGTCTGTAAGCCTATTCAAAATCATCG
Source organism: Calycopis cecrops (assembly GCA_001625245.1). Lineage (NCBI taxonomy): Eukaryota > Metazoa > Arthropoda > Insecta > Lepidoptera > Lycaenidae > Calycopis > Calycopis cecrops. The sequence continues at coordinate 75,080 of LUGF01053339.1, forward strand.
AAGAACTTTGTATAATTTTGTATAACTTTGTATGTACTTAATAAAAAAAGTTTGAAAGGATTAAAATATAATTTCTTTAAATATGTATTTTCATAAATTATATTATGTTCAATTTATAATATGTATTGTTAGAAATATTATATAATATTATATTTACTTATCTCTATACTATGTAAATGCATTGATGTGTCATAAATATTGGTTAAGTTGTTTATTTATATGGGTAATAACTTGTTCAAACATTATATGATATATTTAATAGCTACCGTCTACACTACTATATCATCAACAATAACTTTAAATAAAATTACAATAAAGATTGTAAAATAATATTCACCTCTACTGTTGGGTGTGTTTTGGCTCTCAGCGTTTGATGGGACATTCCAAGCAGACATCCATGTGTTCCTATCATTTCACTTTTGTATCTGAACCTAAAATGGTTCATCGGCTCTTCTATAATCTGTAGATATGGAGCTGAAATAAAGAAACTATATTGTATTTACCATTATATAAGGTTTATAAAACCGAGAGTACCGAGGTCATTCACTTGGGTGAATGACCTCGATGATGAGGTTGCCTCTCGCTGTTGATGCCAGTACAAAGCATGTTTACATTTTTTCGTTATTTAACTACTTTGAAAAAAATTGTTTGTCATTAGACCATAACTGAATTTTGATAGCAATATCTTAATTGCCATAAATCTGATATATATCTCTCGTGTCGGCCTCTTGCAAAACTTCATGTTCAATCAAGATTGTTTAGGATTTTTATCCACTATATTTTTTGTACACCTATGGCTGTAGCTCTTAAAGATGAGATCATGTATTTTTTTTTTGTAAAGCAATCATCCCATAATATTAGGTCAGAAATTGGCTTGCCCTATCAATAGTCTAACTATCAGAAAATAAATGTATAATACTTAAAGATGAGAATTGATTTCAATTTTGACACTTACATTATTAAGCAACTTATGAAGCAAATGCATGTTTTTGTTAGAGAACCAGTGATTGCAGCATTGCAGCCTACCTGGGCCAGTAGAGTGCATGCAATGTGTGAAAGTCAGGGGGTATAATATGGAAGGTGAAAACAAACAAAATATTATACTACATAATGCCTTAAACTTGACAAAGTTGCCTTTCGTAAGTGATACTAACTTAATAAAAAAATTGTATTGGACCATATAAACACTAGTTGTACGGTATTTAGCAGGAAGGGCACTGATTATCAGGTATTCAGCCATAGATACTGGACATCTGTTTAATCTCTGCCTAGCAAGACTTGGCAATAGATGAAATATTACAATATAGATAAAGGTAATAAATCTAAAACTATGTTACATAAAATATATATATGAAATAAATAAAATATATATAAACTTTGTGGTAATACCCCAAAGTTAGCGGTAGGTGGCACCAAGTTGCAACCATGTAAGGCAAATTCGTGTAAGTCGTGGTATCAAAGTAAATACAAAGGAATATTAACTTTTCACTTGGGATCAAAACAAGAAGACTTTAAAAGTTATAGAAGACGAAGAAAGCTTAGGAAAATCTAAATAATATGTAGTTTAAGTAGTTTCAGAAGTGACATTTAAGAATCATGTAACTCAATGGTTCAATCCGACTTTCTTTTTACTTCTTTTTTTTTTTAAAAATCCAATTTAAACTGATATGTGAAATTCATTTGTTTTCAAATGAATTCAATACACCTACAATGTAACTATGTCAACAACTTATCTTGTTGACAATAAGTTATAGTACTTCTACCTCCCGTAGCAATTGGAACGCTAGGTATTCAAATCCACATTTGACCAGTCTTTATACTGCTTTGTCACATATTTTTAAACCAAAATAACATTAATTATATTTCAGTCACTAGTAATATAACAAATTAAAATTAGAATTTATAAATGGAAAAAAAAACTATTAAATAATTGAATTAGAACTTACTTAACTTTCATTTTTTGGACCCGCACTGAACTGATAAAACCTGACAGTGACTGTGATGAGGTTTATACTAGCCAAAGTGTAATATATTATAATGTCTTTGTTTGTATATCGTCTTCTTTTATGTATACTTACAGAGTTTGAATTTATATATTATATTAAGAATGGCCAATGCCATGCCAAAATACAAATCATAATAGTTCAATGTAAGGACTGGGCATTGTATCTTAGGATGTATAATTACAAACCACACAAGACCTCAAGGATCCAAGACACATTAGGTATCATCATCATCATCAACCAGAAGACGTCCACTGTTGGACAGTAGGTATATATTGCATTAATAAAAACACTCATCACTGATGGCATAATTGCAGACAGAAAAAGAAAGTTACAAAAAAAAACAGGGAAGACCAAACATTCAAGATTTATGTTGTTTTTAAACAGTACGGGGCTGAGACTAATTTCACAATAAACAAAAAGTTTTACCATCGCCTCTGGACTTTTCTGCACATGTTAGTTCTGTCATATAATTAGCTAGTTGAGGCACTTGCTGCGACGGCGAACTATACGGGGAGCTCGCTTGAGAAAACGGCGACATTGAGTTAAAGTCACTGGTGTCTTCACTTCCTGACATTGTAAAAAGTTTTCTTCACTTCTAAAATCTTATTAAAAACTAATTCACGCACTCTCGTGTTTAGCACTTTGCAACGGGTTTGTGTTTGCTTAATTACATCACAATACTCTTAAGGTATTGAAATAGATGCGTCTCACGCTATCACTAATTTCATATTCTTATTCTCGAATTTAGTAATAAGCAATAACACAAATAGCACAAGCAGTTATCACTTTTCCTGGAAGTTGATTATTGTTGACATGCCATGACAGAAGTCAAACTCAGTCAAACCGAATAGAGACAATTCATGTGTTGTCTACTTTACTGAC
>LUGF01053339.1:83735-94921 GCA_001625245.1 Calycopis cecrops
AGACATACCTCCATTCGACACAATATTTGTATACGAAACTTTTAACCATATACTACTCTATTTGATTGAGACTGTGCCAACACATTGTCATTAAAAATATAATAATTTAATCATCCACGCCGCACCATTCCCTATTTGTACAGGAATATATAAACAAGCAAAGAATTATATATTAGGAGCAATGCACTCCCTCACACGCTCTCTCATCTAACGCACAACGCTGTTAAGTTTACGATTATAATATCATCTCAAGAATAGTATCATAGCTATCATTTCTCTGGACACATCTCATACACAGCAGCATATCACACCAGCAAAAGACCAAAGTCCTAATCCTCCAAAATACTTATCCGCTGTTTCATATTAGATTTATTTACTGGATTAAAGACTATTTTAATAGGTTACGGTTATGATTTTTGAAGTAGACATCATTACCATTTGCCCTTAACAAGTTTGTCTGTGTTGACATTGCTGTATTATCAAGATGGCGTATACGAGCATGCCCACCCACCTACGGCGCCGTTGAACGTAGTTATCTATGACGTTATTCGAACGTATACGTACAATAGTGTACTTGTGCGTACACGTGCTCATCTACTGTGCCCGTGACGTAGTTTTCTATGGCATTATACGCATGTATACATACAAGTGTACGTATACGCATACGCACTCACCTACGGTGCCGTTGACGTATTTGTCTATGGCGTTATACGTACAATGTACGTACACGCACACGAACTCACCTACGGTGCCATTGACGTAGTTGTCTATCGCGTTCGACAGCACCGCGCGGGTGAGTCCCGCTCGGAAGCGGAGCGCCAGCACGCGCGGGTGGCGTCGCATCCACCACAGCGCCGCCTTCCCGCCCGCGAGCCGCGTGCAGTGGATGCGAGACTGTTGCCCCGCGCCGATACCCACCACCTGACACACAATAAGAATTATTTATAACTAGCTTCCGCCCGCAGCTTCGCCCGCGTGGATTTCGGACTTCAAAAATTATCACAATTTTAACTTATTATGTTATTCTGATATGAAAGCTATATTACTGTAAAATTTCATGTAAATCCGTTCAGTAGTTTTTGTGTGAAAGAGTAATAAACATTCTTACAAACTTTCGCCTTTATAATATTAGTAGGATACACATAATCATATCATTTGAATGAAATGATGAAAGAGAACAACAAATGCGAAAGTTTCATACAAACATCTATTAACAATGATTATATCTGTCGGCTTTTCACAAGTCAAGTAGTCGCAGCCCTTTGATGACTACCGACGCACAAAGTCAACTGCTTAATTGTTAAGCAGTTGTGTTGCCGTCCTTTCCTCCAACGTGCCATCGTAATATCACCATCCGCACGACCCTCCACGTCATATCATGCACAACACCTCGGTATCGTGCACGTGAAAGGTATAGCGGTCTGCGATGCAGCATGGCACTACCTATTACTAGACCTATTGAACAGACATACCTGTCCATCTCTCGCGTAACACACGGAGTTGCTCTGGGTGTATTTGAGCGCTATGGTGGCAACAATCAGATCTCTTATCGCGTTCTCTGGCAGGCCACCGTTGGCTGTCACTACGTTCTTGAACAGCTCCGGTGTGATCTTAGCGTCGTTCCGTCTCTGTTCCAAAGTGAGGCCGAAAATCGTTTTCTGCTCCTTCAGATCGGGCGTGTATTTGGGGTCAATCTGAAATATACAATACGTATTATGGCATGTTTTTATAGTACCTACGAGCTGAACAAAACGTGCTTTGCTGTGAGCGCTATAATAATATTATGAATCGAAATAAAATATATTTTCAGTTGGCGAATGTAACATAACCCTGCAAAACTTCATTAAAGTATCGAATTTCAAGATTGGCACGGGCAGACATTAATCAAAGAAATAAATAACCAATATGAAGCAACAGATAAGTATTTTGGAGTCCGTCTGATTTATAAGACATTCGTTCGTCCTTAATTCTTTCTGATAGAGGTGTTAAATTTCAAAATGTAATTTAAATTGATTGTGATTTTACTCTATTACTTTTATCTGTTTAGTCGAGAATCCCATCCATTTGGCAACCCTAAGTTTGCGCGTCGCAAAATAAGCACATAAAACGCAGGTGAATCCATCATCGCCAAATACCTAAACGACCGGATTATACTTATATTATAACGGAATGGAGCGAAAACCGCGGAATATTGCTTACCTGGAGTACACAGTAGCCGCCGCCCTTCTTCTTCTTTAATATGTCGAGCGCTTCGGGCGTGTAGCCGGGCGCTATGATGCCGTCGGATACCTCGCGCGATATGATCCGAGCGGTAATCTCATCGCACACGTCCGACACGGCGATAAAGTCGCCGAAGGAGCTCATCCGATCAGCCCCTCTCGCTCTAGCGTACGCGCACGCTAGTGGCGTCAGTTTCGGCAGCAGATCCGTCACCATGCACACAGCTGCCTGTAGAGAAATTAAAATGTGTTGAGTGAGAGAAAGAAGAGTGAAATAATTTTACGAAAACTATTTGACGCGATGAATTTGTAAAACAATTTTTTTCCCTATCCTAGACAAACGAGACATTTTCATGACTATTTTTTAGTATTTATAAGGTAGCAAACAAGGAGTCAAAGCCATTTTTTATTTAGGTGCGCCCTACAGCGCAGCTTTCCGCCGGTCTCCTGTAAGCGAGTTTCCTCTTATGCAGCGTGGCATTACCTCTTACAAAGAGTAGTTTTACAGTCGTAAAAAAAATCGATTGGGAGTTCCAAGCCTTACCTCCTCTTCCGTCAACGGCAGACCAACGGCAGCGCCCGCTGGCGACACATGTTTGAAACTAGTAGCGGCGGGGAGTCCCAGTGCCTCCTTCAACTCCGCGACCAGCTGCCAAGCGTTCAGCGCGTCACATAAGTTGATGAAGCCCGGGGATCCGTTGAGGGTGGACAGAGGCAGTTTGTCCCTCGTTGTGAACACCTGGGCGGGTTTCTGGTGTGGATTCATGCCTGTGAATGAAATAGAAAAAACTTTATTTAGAAATTACAACACACAGCTATACATATTTCCCTACATATCCTACACATACAAGAACTAAAGATCAAAATACAAAAACAGATATAACTTTACAGACAAAAAAACACAAAGTAATTAAATATAAACCGGCAATATACATACACATATCGAAGCACACAGGAAAATATTCAATTTCAATTTATATATACGGCATACAAATATAAACAATTACATTTTAAACGTACAATATTAAATTTCATATCATTAAAATATCATAAATTAAATAGGTATTAAAATAATTAAAACTTCAACAATTACAAAAATACAATAAAAATATAATGTCAATCAATAAATTTCTAAATTAATAAACAAATCGGAATTCGGATCATTACTATCGGGCGGTCCTGTCACAAAAATACTCATTAATAGAATAATAATGCTTAGTCAAAAGCAGATCGTTCAGGCTACTCTTTTTATTAATATTCCCATTTATATCCATCATCATCAACAGCCAGAAGACCAGTCACCAGTCCACCGGGTGACATGCAGGCGCTTCCTCTTACTGAATGTAAAATGAAGTAGCAAATTCCAGTAGTAAGAGGTACTGCCATGATGTATGATGCTGTATGCTGCCCATTGGGGAGATATTTCTTGCTAACGTGACACCGCTCGCGCTGTGAAGTGAGCTATGCTGTCGCGTTTCCTGCGGTTTGTGAGTTTCCATTGCCCCATTGAAGGTGTGGAGAAAAGGAGGTTAGTTGTCTAACTGACATGACTCTACATATACATCCACATATTTGTTTGAAGTTAGGAGACATTTGACATCAATTCGTCAATCGTTTGCTGTTTGTTTTATTACGCCTTTGATCACAGGATGATCTTTAGCAAAGTTGTTGTGCATGTGTCTCCACAAAGGTTTCTGGGTTAAAATTTCAACCCCTAATCAGGTACAGTAGGGGAATGAAGTTTGTTAATTATGTGAAACCGTGTGGCGCCGCTAGTGTAGTATAAAAAAACTGTAGCTTACCGTAACGCAACGTCATCTGCGCCTGTCCGGCGGAGTACTGTTTACGGAAGTAGTCCGAGATGTGAAGGTCGTACTCCGATGTGTGCGTGAACGCCTTCAATGCCAACTTTTGTCTATAATAAAAAAAAATCTTGTATTAGATACCGCAAGTGGCACGCAAAGTTTCCTGGCGGCCCATTTGGAAGTGGAAGGAAGGTGGGAAACATGTATAAGGTGTACGTAATGATTATATTGATGTCTTTGGATGACAATTGCATCCTAAAGGACTCGTCATTTCATTTATCCTAATTTTAAAAATTATAAGGATTATAATGCAGATAGGCCACCGTAACATGCAACGTACAAAACATGTAAGCAAGTATCGTGTAAGCGAGACTTAACTCCCAAGTCGACGGGGCCTAATTAGCTGCAATGAAGCGATAACTCTTGCATACAAGACATTAAAAGAGCACACAGATACAGTGCCCTGTTGCTGATAGATCCGGGGTACTCCTACATAGCGGCCGAATGCTCTCGCAGTGGTTTTTAGTCGGTAGGGGCCCCGTGCCGAGTCCGACACACCCAGAACCGGTTGGACGGTGCCTAAAAGCATTTTGCCTGCGTCAAAAAAAAAAGCACACAGATACTACTATTATAAGGCATGAATTTGTATGGTTGAACGTGCTAATCTAAACCGTTAGACAGCACATTTACAGAGGCAGGTCTAAAATTATATACCTACGTTGCCTATTTACGACGCTATGACAAAGATGAGTGCAACAGATGAAACCGCAGTGCGTTGGTAGTAAATTATAACAAACGTTAGTAACAAACCTCGTCTCGAGCGTAGTTTGGTGATCCTTATTGAGTTTCAGCTCATTGATAACCGTCGTATAGTCAACGGGGTCGCACACGACTGTCACTCGATCATGGTTCTTGGCAGCCGCGCGGAGCAGGGTCACCCCGCCTATGTCGATGTTCTCGACAGCATCAGCTATGGTGACCTCGGGCTTGGAGACGGTCTCGACGAACGGGTACAGGTTGCACACAACCACACTGATCATGTCAAACTTCTGCCTCTTCATGTCTGCCTGGTCCGAGTCACTTAGCCTGTAGAAGTTAATTTAAAAAATCAATCATCGACAAGCCAATACTTTACAACTTACATACCAAGTTTGCAAATGCCTGCGAATACCTGCACGCCATTTTATGAAACAATCTAAACAATAAACGAAGTTACAGAAATAATGTAATTATAATTTACGAAGTTGATATAATTGTTGTTATAGCGGAAATACAAAATCTGTGAAAATTTTACTGTCAAAAAAAATCACTGGTCCAAGCAGCGCCAGGTTGGGGCTCAGGGGGGCCTGCAGCCCCAGGACCCGTCAGACTTAAGGGCCTTAAGATCATTTGTTACCCATATAAGGTTCCCCTTCTCAACTCCAAGGTCTACAAGCCACGCGCCCCGTCAGAGTTTAAACCGGCGCTGGGTCCAACCCAGGAATCAAACTCGAGTTCTTTTGACCTGCAGACTGCGGCTAAACATAATGACATCAGGGCCATTTAATGGCGTAACTACTTACTGTATACATTTCGATAATATATCTTCAAATATAAAGATCTTAATCAATACTCCTCTTTTGTTCCTAACCGGGGGCTACCTCAAATCAAGGGCTGTGGCATTTTGCCAACTATAGTTACGCCACCATGACCAACCATACAGTACTTTTTAATCAGCGATACGAAACAATTAGCTGTTGAGGTCAACATTCTCTCCGGGTGCTAATGCGCGTAGGTATATTAACGAACCGTTTCAAATCGATGTTTATGTACACATACATACAGATAGCTACGTCACTTGGCGACGTCTATATCCAACAGTGAACCAAAACAAGATGAAAAATGATGATAATATTGAAGGATGTCTGTAAAGTATTGAAGGTTACCTGGACAGTATCCCGGCGTGCACGGCGGGGTGCAGCGACTTGACGCGGCCCCCCAGCATCTCCGGCGCGCCCGTTATGTCCGACACGTCGAGGACGGACAGCCCCGCGTTCCGCAGGGCCGTGGCCGTGCCGCCGCTCCCGACCAGCTTCAGACCGACGTCCGACAGGCATTTCGCTAACGGAATCAGACCGGACTTGTCCGAGACACTCAGGAGCGCTGTGAGGTGAAATGTATGTTTAAACTTCTTTAAACGAGCAGTGAGGAGAATTATAATAACAATCGACGCCTATAGACATCCGCATTAGGGGCGGCCCGCTTCTAGCCGACGTCCGACAGGCATTTCGCCAACAGTATCAGCCTTGAAATGATGTTTATTTCCTTATTTTTAAATATGGCTAGTGACCAAAAACTAACCCTGTATAAGATTTTAATGATAACCCCTACGGCTTCGCACGGCCTATAAATAAGTCTATTGATAACGTTTGTGAATCGAGAAAGAATAACAAATACAACATTTGTATGAGCTCTCAATCCATTATTTTAATACGTATAATATATCATAGTACAGGTGGTCTGTCATATTGCCGTTCCAGTTACAATATTCAAAACAGCTTTTACAAGTAGACAATTCTGGTGCCTATCTACAAAGTTTTACAATAGTATAAATCTAATAGGATATTATAAAAGCTAAAGTTTGTATGTTTGTTTGTTACTATTTCATGCGAAAACTGCTGAACCGATTTTCATTAAATTTGGCATACACAATACACATAGAGAGTAACATGGATTAACACATATATTCATCCCAAAAAAATGTTCCCACGGGATGCCATGGGTATGATTTTCCGCGAGATCAAAATTTATACGGGGCGCAGCTAGTAAGAAATATAATAGTAAATCTAAACATGAACGTAAAAAAGCGCTATCAAACGACATAGAGTCTTCAGCTAACATATTCGCCCAGTCCGTAGTCTGTGTTTGTAACCTATAAGAAACTGATTAAAGATTTATATAAGGTGGCCAACGGCATCTGCGAATCTAATTTATCAGTTTATATTGTAGCGATTCGAGTCGGCTCTATACAGGTGCAGTGTAGCCAACTAGTTCGGTGTGTTATATTATGGAGTGATTACGATTCAACATTTGCCCACCGACGCTTCAAAAGGACATGGCGAGGTCTGCAGCCGGTTTAGTTCTCCAAGTGTGAAACCATGTCCTATGTATGTTAGGGCTATGTGCACGTGATTCAATAGTCTAAGAGCTTTTATTAAATAACTAATGTATTTAAATGACTAAAAAGTATCTTACAATCCGAAATATTACATAATTAGGTACAATTTGTTCTAATTGTGAAATAATTTGGCGTGTTAAAAAACGTTAATCATATAAACTTCTATAATCCGATAGGAGTTTATATGATTAACGTGAAAGTCGCGGATACATTGTATTATTCAGTCCGTTCCTTTATTTAAGAACTTCTACCTCGCACATAAACAAGTACCAGGTAGATATCATGCATGCATGCAGCGTGGACATCTGTCTAACCTATATGTGAATGTCTAAGGGCGTCGGTAGTCACGAAAAAAATTATCGACTGCTCGATTGCCCCCTTATAGTAGAAAAAAAGTTTGATATATACACAGACAATAGACATACACACATAGATAACAAGTATGCACGCATGTTAAACTCATAACACTTCATCTTTGAATCAGGCTTTCCAGAATCAGATCCCAAAACCAGATCGACAATCATATTGACTATATATAAATGATAGACTAAGAGTCAATGAACATTATATCTACTTTGATAGATCAAAAGTTCAGTATTAAAGGTGAATGTACTGAATCTGAAGAAATTCTGAAGCACTGTGTCAACTTCTGTAGCTCATACAAACAGCAGTAAGCGTATAATACAAAATACATGGCTTGACGTATTTAGCTACAGTGCCAGCACTGTGCCTGCCCTGTGCCAGAGCTGTAGAGGGCAGAGGCTCATCGACAAAAAATAATGATTTGAATTTTTTTTATACTATAATGGGGCCTTTGATTATATAGACGTGTATATAATCAAAGAATGGGGCAAAGAAGCAATCAGAGCCATTTTCATGACTTCCAATGTCTATAAACATCCGTTCCTCCTCCAAAATGGGTCACTAAAATACTGAGAAGATGCATAATATGGTGGCATACCTCTGCCATATAAGACACATTGAAACTAAAATAATTTGATTATTCTTACCAATGACATCCTTGGTTGCAAGATTAAAAAAACATTTTTAATTTAGTAAAACATACAACAATATAAATACTAAGCATCAAATACTAAACACTAAACAGTCATTGTGAGGATTTTATATATATATATATTTATTTTTTACATATTTTATGATGGTTTCCAAACATTTCTGGTATTATATGCGGCTTGTGTTGTATAGTGTATAGTGGTACATAAAATTACCGGTCCTGTTGTCAAAATTTTTTTTTTTACAAAACAATAAAACATAACTTACCTAATTTACCATTCGAAGCCATGTCTTGAGCTCTTGATATATATTTTTTGACTGATTGTATTATTTGTTGTTTTAACTTAGATCAGCAGCTGACCTCTTGCAGGGGTTCTGATAACAAAATATTACGTTAATAAACACATTTTAGGGTTGCCACATTGAAAAAGTATTATAAATTCTAATCTAAAAACACTGGTTTTTACAACTAATTTAAACAATTAAGCTGTAGTCAGGAACATAATAATCTACATACATACACTCAATAACATTACTCTCCTAACAAATCCATAAAAAATGTAATGTTTATAAAAAAAATCACTTATCTGAACAGGTCAACACTATTAAACAAAATGAGTCTTAAAAAGTAGACTTATTTAACCTGAAAGTGACAAGATATAAATACTGGATAATACATAAAATGAAAACATTTTGATATATTGACAGCCCTACACGTTTCAGGATGACAATTCTGATGTAAGAATTTGTCTACTGGTTTAGGTGAAAAGGTAATATTAAATTTATGAAAATATCATTTTACTGAATACTATCAGTACTTAACTAAACAGACCAATAATCAAACAAAATGAGTCCTAAATAGTGACCTTATTTTACTAGCTACTGAGTGAAATATTCATTAAAAGTTACATAATATAAAAACTGGACAAACACATAAAACGTAAATCTTTTGATGTATTGACAGCCCTAAATGTCATGACGACAATTCTGATGTAAGAATTTGTTTACTGGTTTATGATAGATACAATTAAATTTATGAAAATAACATTTTACTGATTATATTGTGAGTTTTAAATAAAAATATGTTATGATCCATTAGTTCTATGAGAAGAAAGGCAATAATTATTTTAGAAAATTAAATACATAATATAAAAAAATATTATTATTCACTTTTGGTAAGAGGTAGGGGCATGTTGCATTGTAGCTAAATTGGTCTGGAATGACCTCTCGCTCATACAATATGAATTTATAGTAATAGCTGTTGTGTTCGTGTTTTATTGTTTCTGGCGGCCCATGGAGGAGGAAGGAAAAGACGAATCTGAATAACCTCTCTGTGGATTTGTAGTCATTTAAAGGCTCAGAATGCCCTTTTCATCTTATACAAAATAAACATTCTGGTCATATTAATCCTGTCGTCCTGTTTCTGTCTAAGGGGCCAATCATTAATTTCGTAAGGTCCCGAGTGGAATAGGGGTTAGAGGAATCTGAGGATCCTTCTTTGATGCCAAATAATTTTCTTAATTTTATAAGTCCCATTGGAGCACAGGAGGAAAAAGGGCAACTTGTCTACATAAAAGTTATGTGGATGTCTATCATTGTATATTGTTATTGAAGACCCTTGTATCTACTATACAGAATATATCTACTAAGTTAATCAAAGCTGCATTAATTGGTACCCCCCCGTTGAACTAAACATGACCAAAATGCAACCTGATGTTCCAGTTTGGCAAATATAAACAGAGCATATTTATGTAGGTATCATATTATTTTGCCTCTGTCATTACAATAGAAGTGGAATTTGATGGTAATAATTATTTTTGCGAATATATTGTTAGAATTTTTAGGTTATCCAGTTGCATGTGTATTATAATTATCAAGTAGAATTTGGGATACGATATGCAACATAACAGGCTAGATCTTCATAATTTAGGTGATTGATACAATTTAACTGTTTGCGCTTGCAAAAATACTTCTTATTTCAAAATTTAGTAAAAAAAATGAAGCTAAATAATAAGTGACACTTGGAATCAAAAGAACTTGATAATTAGACTTGTTGATTACCGTTAATTACACTTTGCTCGTACTAGAAATTAAAGAATTCCGCTTCAGTACAGTTAGTACAGTCACATTTAGTTATTTTCTAATGTTGTTGTTGCTGCCCAAGTTTTTGAGAACATTTCGTTCGCTTAGAAGATTTGTTAGAGTACTTAGTGAGCAAGTTAGTAAAGAATAACAGAGCCAATTGTTTAAACAATTTATTATTTCAATGTGTAGATACCTTGTTTTGGATAGTAGTTTGAAATTGAACTGGAGGCTGGACTCTGGAGCTAAAGACCGGGTGATCATAGGGGTCAAAATGAAGTTCGTTACGCATATTATTAACAACTTAATTGATAACTTACCATCAAATAAATAATCACAATTTTTTTATTTACCTACAACACTTTATTAGGTAATTTAATAAAATAATACAAACAAATAATATTTAAAATAAAGTGGATGGTTGAAGTTTCAAAGTTTTTAATTTGAACTTTATTGACATTGGAAACTAGAAAAGGTATTGGGCCACCTATTGGGATACCTATGAAATAACAAGTATCCCGAAAACTCTATTAGTTCGTCAACTTGATATCAGAGGGCTAATCCATTAATAATAATTAATAACAAAACAAATATTTTAAAAAGGTAATTTGATTTTGAATTGAAAATTTGTTGAAAATTGAGTTGAAAGCATTGAAAAGGCTTCCAACTACTGGACTTGTTTGAAAAATTCTTTTACATTAGAATTCTACAATAACACCGATGAACATAGGCGATAGAATATTCTCAAAAACGTTACGCAGCTCGCAGGTAGCCGTGTGAAAAGATGGCAAAAATGATGTAATTGTAAAAAATAGTTATAGTCTTTACATTGCGAACGGAGCGGAAATTATTAGGTTTATTACGTCAGTTAAACCATTTCATAAGGCGGCAACCGGGAGTATTTAGTTG
>LUGF01053339.1:95052-131674 GCA_001625245.1 Calycopis cecrops
AAAAGAAAACGAGACTTTGATATAAGAAAGTGCATATTGCTTTTTAGAATACATCGTTTCATTTAAATAAATATCTATCGTTAAATAATTACATTTCTCCCCCCAGTCAAGATAGCTCATAGAGCTCTTCAAGCTCATGACCCGTGTCGGCCACTTTTTAGCTGCCGCGCGCGAGCTGCTCCCCTCCGTTAAAGGTGGGGAGCTGAGGACACCCGCTGTCCTCGGCCATAATAATAATAGTTTACCTATTAATTCGCAATAAGTCCGGTTTGCCTTCTCCCATTCGTCTGGGAAAGAAGGGGGGGTCTGTCCCCCTATCGACCATAAACAGAGGCTCGAGTTGTTATCACTCGCCTCTCATAGCGATGAAGCTGCCCTAGGCATTTTGCCTGCTTTAGCGTATTGTCTATCTAAAAAAAAAAAAATTACATTTCTTAGCTGGTAGTTTGTTTTATATATTACAAGGGATCAAACGAGCATTCAGAGCCATTTTCATGACTACCGACGCCCATAGACATCCGCATAGAGGTTATACATAATACAGATGCGCAGCCCTCCTTTCCTCTCCCGCCTGCATGGGCCACCAGGCACCAGCTACTTAGACACCGCACGAAACGTAACAGCATAGCTGTGACTTTACGCCGGTATTGTGTAAGCGAGATGTACCTCCCTAGTCGTAACTCGTACCGGCCCGTTCTGCTACATGGCATGCATGCAGTGAGGCACTAGTGAGTCACTACCTCTTACTAAACTTACTTAACCTTCAAGGAACACCAAAATTCTAAGAAAATTATGAAGATTTCTCATATTCCATGACCATCCTACTAATATTATAAATGCGATAGCTGGTATATTTGTTTGTTTGTTACTCCTTCACATAGAGAGTAACATGAATTAACACATAGGATAGTATTTATCCCAAAAAAAAATCCTATGGGATGATTTTCCACGGGATCGAAATATGCGCTGGTGAAACCGTGGGGCGCATCTAGTTTTAATATATCTGAACACAGCATAATTCTAATGCGTAGTATTGAGATCGAAATAAAAAAAATAAAAATAACCTCAATTTTGACTGTCAAATGTCATGTCCATGTTTTGTCCAACACCTACCAAAATACTAAATTACAATTTATAAATATTGATATATTTGAAGCTTATTCATACGTAGTAATTGTATAGTTTGTAGATTTATTTAATGAATTGCTAATATTTTGTGTCAGTACATATGTCTCAACCATTGCTCACCAAACAACCAGGAAAGAGCTGGAGGGAGATAAACCAGGAAAAAAAGGCACTAAAACGCCAGCGCAATGAAGAAAAAATAATTAAACGAGAGAAAAGAGTTGCCTTAGAAAAGGAAATAGAAGAAAAAACTAAAGAAGAAACTGCTAAAGAAATAAAAAATACACAAATATCCACAATCAGTATAGCCGTGCCAGGTTCTATTTTAGAAAACGCCCAATCTCCTGAATTACGTACTTATTTAGCTGGACAAATAGCCCGAGCAGCGTGCGTTTTTTGCGTTGATGAAATTATTGTTTATGATGATGTTGGTGACAAAGTGGATACGAAAAAATCTAAACTGGAAAACGTCGACGGAGTGACCATTGCTAGAAAAAGTTGTGTACAGTTGGCACGTATTTTACAATACTTAGAATGTCCGCAATATTTACGAAAACATTTTTTTCCATTGCACAAAGATTTAGAATTTGCTGGGCTTTTGAATCCTCTAGATGCTCCACATCATTTACGAACCTCAAACGATTTTAAATTTAGGTAATGTTTAGTATTCTCTGTAAATACCGGTTAAAATACAATTTTCTCTTAATGTGCAAGATATGCACACAGATGAGTACATTTTATTAACAAATATTTTATTTTTCCAGGGAAGGTATAACAATGAATAAAAAAGTAAAGCCTGGTAAGGGATCCCAAGTTAATGTTGGATTATTAAAAGATGTGTCAACGGACAAATTGATAAATCCAGGAATACGAGTAACTGTGAGAATGTTACCAACAATTGAAGGCGGCAAAAAATTGAAGGGTAAAATTGTGAGCTTACAAACACCAAGAGCTGAAACTGGAGTATACTGGGGATACACAGTAAGAATTGCTAATAATCTGAGCCAAATATTTACACAGTGCCCTTATAAAGATGGGTAAGTAAAAGTGTTTTCTTTACTTATAAAAACAATTGTCAAAAACACAATAATCTCTCTCTACTCTTATGGACTACTCCTTAGAGATGTATACATAAAAATATAGGCTCTGTCCGAGTATCATACCTGGAGGAAGATATCAAAAATATTTAATAATAATAATAATCCTTATATTTTCAACTACGATAAAAATTCATGGATGGAATAATTAAATGTAAAATCTCTCTATGCCAAATTTTGTATATAGCAGCCATCCCAGTACTGATTAACCGACACTACTCTTTATTTTCTCATTTTCCCATTCCTATGGGAAAGCAGGCCAAAAGACAGTGAGGAATGCATGGGAATAAAGTATAAACCATGCCGACTTCCTGACTTTCAATGATATAAACTAAAAAATTCAACTTACAAATTTTGGTCTTTTATGGATAACAATCACTAACTCTTAGGTGATATGTGTAATCATGAAGAATGTAAAATTATAAATATTACTTGATTCTTTTTATTTTCTTGCAGTTATGATATGACAATTGGAACTTCAGACAGAGGGACTTCAATTGATGACATTCCTAATAATGAAATCAAATATAATCATTCACTCATTGTATTTGGTGGTTTACATGGTATTGAAGCAGCATTAGAAACTGATGAATTGTTGCAAGTAAATGAAGCTAGTTTATTATTCAACCATTATATCAATGTCCTGCCAAATCAGGGCTCTAGAACGATTCGTACAGAAGAAGCAATACTTATTGCTCTTGGTGGATTGAGAACAAAAATGAAGGCGATTAATGAACCAATGGTTTTTAAGGAAACTGGAATAGCACTTAGTTCTACATTTGGATTATCAAATTCTGATATAAAAAATGACAACAGTATAGACTTAAGTAAATTTGATTAAAAGGCATAAAAAAACCATATCAATTTTATTTTAACAACTTTTTAATAAGAAAAATTTCACAAAATGTGATATAAAAACTTTTTCAAAAAAAAAATGCTTGTAAAATGGCCCCATTAACCTCACATGTTTTTTACAATTTTCTTGTTCATTTAAGTTTGTCTAATGCGTCTTGAACTGTATTTCTTAGCAAACTGATAGTAGCAGCTTGGTCTTGTGCTCCAATAATACCAGTTCCAGATACAATCATATTAGCTCCAGCCTTTACATGAAATAAAATTTTATTGTTAGTATATAGCAATTTGTACAGAAGATGCCTAAGTACAGCAGTGATGGATAATACCTGATGCAGGAAAGTTGCTGTTTGATAAATTTGTGCAACAAGTAGCTGATAGAGAAAAAAAAGAAGTCTTCTTTTTGTTTCTCTGTGTGGTGGGCTTGTGTTCATAAGTATGAAATTACAACAGATCAACCAAATAACTATAATTAGTCATCAAAATCATATCAAAAGTCGACCACAGATTTTTTTTTAAAAAAGCACCTCTAACTTTCTTTATTGATTTTTGCAAAAGTTGTCTATGAAGAACAGATTCAAAAATCAGTTTGATGGGTCGACTTATGTGCATGATTTCAAATGGAACAACTTCTTTCCATTGCTATTTGCAGAATGTAAAATAACTAAATTCAGAATCAGTTTGAGCTCAATAGATTAAAATAACTTACATTAGCACAGCAATTAACTGTAGATGGCCCCACTCCACCATCTACCTCAATATTGAGCAAGGGATACTGTTCTCTTAAATATTTAACTTTGGTCATTTGATCTTCCATAAACTTTTGCCCACCAAATCCAGGTTCGACAGTCATAATGAGGACCATGTCTGATATAGAAATATATTTTTCAACTTCAGCTACAGGAGTTCCTGGTTTAATAGCCAAACCTACCTGAAATATGATGATAAGATTGATAAAATGCACCTAATTATAATAAATTGCATTCAGATTTTATACACTTTACTCTGCTGCATATTATTCATATTCCATAGTGGAAATAAGACACTGGTGACACACTGGAGTTGACAGAAAATACCTGTACTAATGATGATATACTTAGGCATATCATTTCATCATATTTTCATTTAAAGGTGGCTCACATCATCTACGCTCATTCTGTCGTATTGATCTCTTTGCAATCTATGGCTATCTATCAACTACAATACATAACATACTCATGCAGAAATTTCCTGTTGAAATGTGAGGTAAAGTCTAACCTAAGGTATAAATAAATAATTATTATTATGGTTTGCCTGTTACAAATGTACATTATGTGGATACTCTTTACGATATTCCACCATAATAGGCTTTCTCTAACATATCTGTTACTTTAAGCAAACATAACATAACTTACAATCAAATGCTATAATTAATCTACACTTCTTACATATTCTGTATAATTAATTATTCAATTTTAAACAAATTAAATTAAAAACATTGAATTTCTTACCTTCATACCATTTTCTTTTATTTTTCGACAAACATCTTCTACATTATTAACAGGTTCAATATGAAAAGTATATTGATTAACTCCGGCATCAGCCATAGGTGCAATCCACTAAAATCAGAAAATTATTCAATTAGAGTAATTAAATATGGATTATTTTCAAAAATATATAATAAGTTTTAAATCTGAAAACTAAAGTAACCAATATACTGATATGCCAGTAGGCTACTCATATCTCTAAAAGAATAAAAGTATTGCAAATGTAGGTCTTTGCTGTAAGCTTTATTATACAGGTGAAGTGCATTGATTCAAATTTATATAAATAATATTTTTTCATATTTATATATTATATATATTCATATTCTACAATGGCATAAAGTGAGTGGGGGTGAAGGAGGTAAATGCATCTGCATAATGTTAATGGGTGCCAGTAGTCACCAAATGGCTTTGATTGCTTCTTTGTCCTCTATGCTAAAAAAAACTCCAGTTATCCTCAAGCTCATGTACCTTATGTTAGTAATATTGGAGAGCATAGCCATTATACAAATGATAAATAAAAAGCATGCAAGTCCAACCCATACAGCTGGTTTAACTTCATAAAAGTAGTTGCATTTATGTTAACTTTAGTTTCAGGTAATAAGTGGTAACAATAATTAAGAAATAATGGTATAGAGAATGGTGGTGTATATGGAGAATGAATATGTGCTACTGTTACTCTCTTTTATCATATTCTAATAACTAATGAGGTTAGTGTGTTTTTTGTGATGCTTTTTATAAAAGACTTATCACAGTAAAGTGTTGTGAATTATTTAAAAAAGAAGTCTTAATTATGACCATAATATTATGCGAGTTATTCGCATTTTCAAGATTTAAAATATTTTACTTGTTCAGGATTTGAAACCATCATATGAGTTTCAAAGAATGCATCCTTAATCTTCCCTCGTAAACATTTGACGACTGGGTGTCCAAAAGTTAAGTTTGGGACAAATTGACCATCCATCACGTCTAAATGTAAATAATCGGCTCCATTATCCAGAAGCTTCTGAGATTCTTCATATAATTTTGATAAATCGGAGTTCAGAATGCTTGGTCCAATAAGTGCACGTAACCGGCTCATAATTATTTAGGTTAAACAAGTTACAGGAACACTTTTATTTTTAATGCAAACTATGAATGTGATATAACCTAATTATTCTTATCATCTAAAAACAACACTTATCAAATATCAGGTCAAAACTAAACATTTGAACCGTAGACAGAGAATTTGAACCCTTGAACTTAGCAGGGGGGAAACCGGTAGGTAGCATAAGTTCTAAGTTCTAAACCTACAGCAATAAAGTCGAAAATCATTCAATTAAAATTGAAATGATGATCTAATGTTACATGTCAAATGAAATTTGACGTTTGTATTTTTCATTATTTATTAGTCAGCAAAGATCAATTTGAGTAAAAAGTAATAAAATATTACAAAACCTCACACATGAAAATAAATATACATATACATACATACAAAAACTTAAAGCTCATTTAAGCAACAATGAGCTGTGTTTAGTCGTAATATTTTTAGCGCGGCGTAGCTACTACGTGTTATTATGAATAAAATCTTAATGTTTTTTTTCAAACTCAAATGGGTAGCGCCGCTCAAAAAGTTTTCCCTTCAAATATGTATTAGTGCTTTAAATATTCTGAAAAAATGTGGTTTCGTTGTGGTCAAAACAGGGTTATTTTTAAAACACCAAAGCTAAAGCTTAAGCTCTCAGATATATAATTACAACATTTCTTTTATTTTATGATTCAATGATTAAAATTTTAAATGATTTTTCAAGTTTTTAATGTACCTACTGTGGTGACATTCGTAGGTCAATGTTTTAATGTTTCATTCGAAAGCGAGGCTCACATAGTATTCTTATTTAATTGATAGTACTTTCTCTGTCCGATTATGATTATTGTTCTTAAATTACATAGTAATAAAATTGATATTGAGTACTGGTGGGAATTGTAGGCATATTGTATGTGCATAATACATGTTAATTTTATCATATCCCCGCGACACATTCTCTTCACACTTTAGAAGGCTAAAGATTGGCTACAAAAACAAATTATAATATTATTTATTTTTAACTATTTGAACGTACAAAGTACTTAATAATAATTTGAAGTTAATTAAAGTTTAGTTAGCTTATTTAATTTAATTTCGAAAATTTGTAGCGGAGATTATTCACTTATCATAATCTGTACGCAGACAGGTATTTAAAAAGTTGAATCAGCGTATTTATCATAGTAAAAAAAAACCATATAAATTAATATGTTTTGCAATCTATTATTACCTCTATTCACTCTCAAAATCAGCTGTTAACTAACACGTGCTAACACTTCCGAATAATCTTTTTACTTCTTTTTTTTTTTTATGGTATAGGGGGGCAAACGAGCAGTTGTAGCCATTTTCATGACTACCGACGCTCATAGACATCTGCATAGAGACTATACAGATGCGCTGCCCCCTTTCTCCTCCAACCTCCATGGGCCACCGGCTACTTACACACCGCACGAAACGCGACAGCACAGCTGTCACTTCACGCCGGTCTCGTGTAAGCGAGAGGTACCTCCCCGGTCGTGCCGGCCCAATTCGGCTGCATGCAAGCATACAGCGTGGCACTACCTCTTACTAAATTGTAATCATTCAATTCAATCTTCATTAAAGCTGTAAACGCACAAATTAAGTTGCAGTTCAATAGCATTATTCGGTTTGCAATAACGCGCCTATTGTCACCATTGCCTTAGTACCTGCCTATGTCCCCATAAATTAATTAATTAATTGGGGTTCCATTAGACCAATTCGTAAAACACAATACAAATCGATCATAGAATACTAGACTCCATAAAATGTGACATGGTCACATTGGCGCTACTGTCTACTATTACCTTAAAGGACCCCCGAGGACCTGTGGCTTGCGTCAAAGGTCAATCAAAGGTTTGTTAACCCTATCTAGCGTTATGTCAACGGGGAGGCACACCTCACACCACTAACAATCAACGAATTTAATTCATAATATTTACTTTTGTATGCAAAAAAATATTGAGAGAATATTGTTGTAAAAAATGCTAGCTATCTTGTTCCCAGAGCTTGCCGGTGGTTTACCAATAACTCTGTATTTTTCATAGAGATTCACAAGTGTGAAGTTAGGTTAGCGGCAGTAGTTGGAGCCAGAGTCAACTCGAGCCAAGTACTAGAAACTCACGAAAGTGCTGAATCTAGTCCGCTTTTGCTTACCCTTACGGGTGATCTTGAAACATGTAGAAAATCACCAAAATATCTACTTCTGGCGCGTAGTTGTCTATTTTTTTATATAGTTTAGGAGGTGAACATGCTGGCTAGGCGTAGGCTCCAAATGAGCCTATTGACGACCGATCTTCCGACGCCCATAAACATCCAAAAAGAGGTTAAAAAGATGCGTTGACCTCCTTTCTCCCCTAAGGGCCACTGGAAACCCAAACTCCGCATAAAATGCGACTTCACAGCTGTCACTTCAGTCGCGCGTCATGTGAGCGACAGATACCTCCCCGGTTGTGTCCGCCCAATTTCGTCGCAGTGTTGCATGGCAGGTCCTCCTCTTCCTAAATATTACTTACCTGTGTTAACTTGTTACCTGTGTCATGCAAACAGTCTTTTATAAATAATCACCTCGATCATATAGCAGAACCAACTAGATATTACTTTTGGATATGTCGATATTAAATATATTTACAATATTACAGTGTCAAAATTTTATTTTTGTAAATAATACACCATGTGTTGGTTGTGTAAAATTGGTCTGGGTATATTTTACTATGTAGTTGTTGTTGTAAATTGTTACAGTGCCACGGACTACTGTAAAGCCGATGTTTGTGGTGGCAGCAAAGAACATACACTTTGCAAGGTTGGTCTAAGTATTTGTATAACATAGCACAACAATAATATTTGTTTATTTATAGAAATAGATAACAAACTAGAAATAAAATGTTAGGTAAATATCGATCGGCGATCAGCTGCGATACAGCGTGAACAAAGTGAGAAAAAACTTTAAAAAATTCCTGTGGCTATACTACTGCTGCGTTTGTTCTGATTTTTGTGGTGTGGCCTGGAAATTATACACTAAATATGTGGTTTAATTTAATGCCTCTCGCTTGTATCAACCTTGTATAAATAAGTAGGTACACACAAGCGGCTTTCTCGTCTGTGGTTTTTAATGAAATGTCTTTTTCCTTTCAATTCCATTCATTCATAGGTTTTTACACTAATAAAAACTAAACATCAACTAGATATAGTAGGTCTAGGTACCGTCTAGGCTCCTATAACCTACAGGTACTTAGACAATAATAATAAAATAAAATAATTTCTATGGGGGAGGTCTACGTTCAGCAGTGGACGGCTATAGGCTGATTCATAACATGACATTCATAACCTAGATAGATACGTGTACATACTGTAATTAATACCTGCTCTGGAATTACTATACTGACCGAACTAATACTATCTCATCTGAGTTACAAAATGGAAAAAAACTTGGAAATATTTATTAATATGTTTATTTTCTTATTTAATCTTATTACGTGAATACATTTTTAATTATATAAAAATAGCCCTAGCTAAAAGAACATTCTTCGAATTACGTCCGTTCTGTCTCAATGCATAATTTTCTCTGTCCAAACCATCTTTTGATTTTCTTCATCAAAAAGATTCTATTCGTTCTTAATTTAAATTCAATTATTTTCTTTATAAAATCATTCCAACCATGAAGTTTTCATTCACCATTATTTTCTTTATAAAATCATTCCAACCATGAAGTTTTCATTCACCCTACTACAATACCTAGTCGAGAGGTACTTTCCGCACCGCCCCTATTAAGCTTTTAACCTGTAACAACGCTGCCTTTTATCAAATGTAAATTGAAGTATCATAGACGAGTTACACTTATTTCTCAAATGTATTGAAGATTGCAGATGTTATTACTGAAATGTATTAAAGTTTTCAGATATATCTCCAAACTGTGTTGACTACGAGAGAACGATTCTTAGCGCGAAAGATAAACAGCGGATCTTAGATAAAATAAACTCTAGAAGAGACAAAGTGGCTTCTGGGGAGATTAGATCTTTGCCAGCCGCTGAAAGTTTAATTAAATTGGTAAGTTTTCAAACAATTTACTACAATTTCAAAAACTGTTCTCAGAATGGACACATTTTTAAACGGTCAAAGACTCCTTTGATATTTCTTAATAATAAAAAAGTGTTTAAGGCGCAATACACACTGAGCCCGCCGGGCCGCCGACAAAGCCCGGCGACACAACACGGCGGCCTGTATGAAAAGAATTATGTCGGCAGCATGCATGCCGGCGCGTGTTACCCGCCGACATGTTGGCGGCTTGGGTACGCCTGCGCTCGCCCAAAAGCTTCGTTCTCTTTGGAGCAATCCAGCCAAATAAATTTCTCATCTCAAGCCGCCGACATGCCGCCGACCAAATTATCCGGCTTGTAATAAGTGAAGCCGCCAACTAGACCGCCGACTAAAAGTTGCCAACATATGTCGGCGGCCCGACGGGCTCAATGTGTGTTGTGCCTGACAATAACAATTTTGATAATTTTTTTTTCGGTTTTTTTTGTGAACCACACGCGGTTTTCAATAATAATGCACGACTTATACTTATTAAAGAAGTAAGATGTCTCTAAGGTTCACGTTTTAGGTTGGTACCTACTAGATATGCACTTTTTTTTTAATGGTATAGGAGGGCAAACGAGCAGTCAGAGCCATTTTCATAACTACCCACGCCCATAGACATCCGCATAGAGGCTATACAGATGCGCTGCCCTCCTTTCTCCTCCCGCTTCCAAGGGCCACCGGCTACTTACAGACCGCACGAGACGAAACGCGACGGCATGGCTGTCACTTTACGCCGGTCTCGTGTAAGCGAGAGGTACCTCCCCGGTCTTGCCGGCCCAATTCGGCTACATGCATACATGCAGTGTGGCACTACCTCTTACTTGAATATCCGCCCGACACTGTCATATTTCAGTATTTTTTACCTGATTTATCACTTGCATCGAGCGATCTGGTGCCATGTCACTCCAATCCACTCGTACCAAACGCAGTGGACTATGATACAAACTGTGACACGGGCTGTCGTAAAAACATTTATCACACAATTGTAGGTTATAATTTGGTAAGTATAGAAAAGATTGGTAACAACTTGTCTGGACCATCTTTTATCCTACTAACCCTTGTGCTAGTAGGAGTCGCACAAAGAGACATTTACCGACTTTTAACATTTGATGATTGATGATGTGTTTATATTGCTACAGCTATTGCTACGGTGGCCCATGGAGGTGGGAGGAGAAAGGAGGGCAGCGCATCTGTATAGCCTCTATGCGGATGTTTGTGGGCGTTGGTAGTCATGAAAATGGCTCCGGCTGCTCGTTTGCCCTCCTATATAAAAAAAAAGCAGCAATACAAATACATAATTTGTAAAAAATTCCATTGTTTAACTGTCAAAGTTACTGAGATATAACCTGGTACACAGACAGATGGTAAACTGACAGCATGGTGATAGACGGACGTACGGAGGATAAACAGTTAGGTGGACAGATGCACAGATTGACAGACTGTCAATACAGATAGACGAACAGCGAGACTTAGAAATAGGGCCTCGTTCCTAGGCTAGTAAAGAAAAATAACATTAAACATGCGTATACGTCGTGACGTATTTACGTTTCGTAGAGTTTTAAAAATCGTCAAATACTTCGTAAGTAACTCTCTCGTTAACGGGTTAAGATCGTGATCCTAGATACCTAACTAAAAATGTAGAATATAAATAATAATAATAAGAAAAATGCCTGACTGCGTCCAAAACTAGTAAAACAAACCAAGACATATATATTTGGACGTGTGATTTAGTTAGTGGCCGCTAAGAAAAATCTAAGAAAATCTTTTTTAAAATCTGTCTCGAGTGTATAAGTATCTAGTCTTGTTTCGTTATCTTTTAGTTTTTCACTCAGTTTAGTTTTACGATTTGATTGTATTTAACAGGAATGGAACGACGAGTTAGCCCTATCAGCTCAAATGTGGGCAGATCAATGTACACAAAACGGTCAAGAAATTGAGGACACTTGTCGTGATCTAGGTAGGTAAGTAGGGTTTTCTTTACTTTTAGGTGTTTAAGTATCGTTACATACATTTTACTTTATTATTCTAAGGGAAAGGGAAGCAAAGCCTTTTCTGCATACACAATATGTTATGTAGAAACTATTATAAATAAATAAATAAATATCTGTGGACTTTTACACACCACGTTAGCCTAGCCCCGTGCTAAGTACCGTAAGGACTTGTGTTACGGGTACTAGACAACTGAATATATTTAATATGTTTTTATAAATTTAAGAAATTTTATATATTTTTATAAGATTTTTATTATAGAAATACATATAATACATATATAAACATCCATGACCAAGGCGGGATTCGAACCCGCGACCCCTGGCGCTACATGCTCCACTTATCCGAGCCCTGTACCACTGCGCCAGCCTGGTCGTCGTTATATCTTATCTATTTGTCCAAGTAGATAGAAGAGTTATTTTAGATTTTCAATAATGTATTCGTTCTGGTAGCTGATTAATTTGTAATTTTCCTGAAATTAATATATCGATGTTTGTATTTAAATATCCATCCATCTTATACAGTTGTAGATTGGGCTCACAAATATCGTATCAAAACATACATATTTTAAGGACCTACGCACATCAAGGACATAAGGGATAAAGCTGTCAGTGAAGCTTATTTCCAACATTATCTAGCTGTTTATTAATCGCTTCTTATTATGAATGGAGGGTAATTACGTATTTTCGCAAATCACGATCCCTTTAGACATGATAGGAATATACGTAGGAACGTCTTTGGGTAATTAGGAACGATATGATTCGTCATCCAAAATGAGCGGGACGGGTCGATATGAAGGCTATATGAGATAATTACACTTACTTGTTTGAGATTTTCGCTTTTTTTACATATTTTGTAATTACTTTACCGATTTAACACGATAAAATATTATTAAAGGTAAGCGAAGACCTAAACGTCAAGCAAAGGTACATATTATGTTTTCGCTAGTACCTTCAATAAATATTTTATCGTGTTAAAAACCCGTAAAGCAACAAAATAATTACGCTTAGCTAAATGTAGTCATTCTAAATTGGGATGTTGAATCATTCAGCTTGTCATAAACCAAACTTACTTCCTAATTAGGGTAGTTTTGAACTTACTTGCTAACGCGATTACACTTTCATAAATTTCTAAATGATTTAGAACCCTAAATTTAAATAAGCGTAATTAGTCCTATGTCCAACATTTTATTTGTAGTTTTGTATAATTATATAATAATAAAATATAATAATTATATTGTATAATATATTATATATTGTAGTAAATATTACAAAGTGGAACATAAGAGGTATTGACGTTGTGAAATTATTAATTAATTATAGATATACACTATACAAGGCGTAAACTAATAAGAGTTTAGCAGCATTTGCAAACTTTAGATCTGATTTTCTGTACCTACATCGAAATACACGTTAAATTGTGAATAGAAGTTAACCTCCTCTTTTTCCTAATAAACTTTTTTTTTGCTAAAGGAGGGTAGTAGAGGAAGTAGAAGCCTTTTGATAACTACCGACGTCCAAAAACATCCGCATAGAGGTTATGCAGACGAGTTGTCCTACTTCCTCTTCCCCACTCCATGAGCCAATGGAAACTCACACACCGCACGAAACGCCACAGAGATACTTCCCATTACCCCACACGACAGGGGAAGTCGTTTGCAATACGGCAAAAATGACTACCTTTTACAAAACTGCATGATACTTTATACGATTCGGATAGAAACCATTCGGGTCGGTCAGAACGTGGCGACGATCTACGGGGATTCCCCCGGGCTAAGTCCCCACGTCCTCGTGGATTTGTGGTACATGGAGCTGCTGAATATCGACTCCAGTGCGAGCGAGAGGTACCTCCCCTGTCGTGCCTGTGTAATACGGCAAGACTCTACCTCTCACTATACTCCACCACGTCATTATACTTTACGCAATTTGGACAGAAAACACTCGGGTCGGCCAGAACGTGGCGACGATCTACGGGGAGTCCCCCGGGCTAAGTCCCCACGTCCTCGTGGACTTGTGGTACATGGAGCTGCTGAACATAAACACAAGTGGGATCGCTTCCTATAAGCCGTAAGTGTATTTTTAGTCCATAAATAACTACAACATAAAATAAAAAAAAATATAGCAGAAAGGGGAAAACGAGAATTCGGAGCCATCTTCATGACTACCGACGCCTATTATCTGAACAGTGGCTATACAGATGTATTGCCCTTCATCCTCCTCCCGCGTGTGGCAGGAGCCACCGGCTACTTACACACCAAAGGAAACCTGACAGCACAGTTGTCAGTTTACGCCGGTGTCGTGTGAGTCGTGCCGGCCCAATTCGACTGCATGTATGCATGCAGCATGCCACTACATCTTACTAGCCAGTATAGATTATCTGGCGTCACATTATCAGATTCAAAATTGTCCTTACTGAATTGCCGCTGAATTGGATGAGGAGAATAGATGCAATACATTATGTATATATATATGTGTATACTATAACACAGGATTTTCCTAGTACAGACACCAAGTCTCTTACAAAGGATATGGTACTTCCAAAATTAAGCATCTATCTTTAAATGTCATGTACCTTTGTGGAGAAAATAAATAAATAAATGACAATGTCATAACAATGTCATTATACTAGCGTCTAGTGATGGCTATACTGTCACGCTTCGTACGGTTCATGTGAGTTGCCAAGGATGGGGGTAAAGTAGGGCAACGGGTCTCTGGCTCTGGTTTTTATGCGCGTTCAAGTCGGTTTTCATCAAACTCTCCTTCGCCTTCCTTCGCTATAGAATCAATATTTAATGGAACTGGATAAACAAGAACGTCTACGCATTATAACATTAATGATTTATGAAGCTTACGAGAAAATGAGGGATCGTCGCGGTTTAGTAATTTCCACATTCTACCGATGCTTCGATTAAATTACATAAATCAATGTACATGTTGATGTTAGACGGACTAATATTACAAAATTTTGTAATATTAGGCGGTCTAACTATACTATGGATCGCAGCCTTTTGTGGATTCGATATATGTAGAAAATGTTAACTTACAACTTTATGTTGCAGTTGGAAGTGTGTTTTTGTTTAATTATTATTTAATGTTTGATAAATTTACTGTTATAGTTCTGTTATATATACTTGTTACACTTAGATCTAGATAAATCAGACGATTAATCATAAAGTAAAAAAAAAAAACAATCTAAAAAGTGTACGAAGGGTTATGTAATTACTTACTTTTATCTACACTAATGTTGTAACATTCTACTCATGTTTCCAATACTTGACTTAAAATAACTACTGTTATAGCTCAGACAACAAAAAACTCAATTTAAGCTATTTGACATGATGTTATAAATTATAATATCCAAATCGATATCGTAAAATCTCATTATAACACTGTGCTGGTGGGAGAGCCTTATGTCAAAATCCTAAAAAAGACAGCGCGCGCTCGCTCCTGATTGGCCCTGAGCGCGCTGCAGCTGCGCTCTCATTGGTTAGATTTTAATGATGGCAAGTTCGCTGTGACAATACATGTACGCGTGAATTTAATGTTTCGCAATGTTTGATTAATTGATTAATTGCATTAGTGAAGATAAAGTAGTGTATGCAATTGCATATAACATGAGTATTAAAACACTCGTTACTATTTTGAAACTCGCTCCGCTCGTTTCAAAAACTCACACTCGAGTTTTGATACCTTTCATTATACGACAGTTGCATAAACTACTATTTCGTCCCATCAATTCGGAAAACGCTCATTGGTTCACCAAAAAGTGCGCCTAAAATAAGTGTTTTTGATATAAGCGTTTCGCAGGGTAATAATGAGATTTGAATTTGGAACGCTAATGTTGCTTTAAAAATTACAACCAAAAAGATGAACCACTGACTAAAGAGGCCGGCACGGTAGAGTGCAGTACGCACCGCGCGGTGCATACTCGGCTGTATGGATAACTCCTTTGCCTTTTCGGACAAAGTAAACAACAAAACAATAAATTTAACTTTCAATAATTGCACAAATGTAAATATAACATTTTAATTGTGTATCTAAGGACTTATATAATTTTATTATATCTACTAAAAGTAAAATGTATTGTAATAATAAACACGATTTACTTATTTATTTTTCTCATAGATAGGAATGAAAGGTAGAGTATCCCGCGGTCGCAAAATATTTTTACCCTCGGGCGGCGTAAGTTGAATCCCTCGCTACACACTGGATTCTACTTTAGAATCTACTCTATAATCCTTCGTTCCGCTCTGGTTACAAAATAGCGCACTCGCTTTAAAAATACTATTTTACTCCCTTGTGATATAATCTACTATTCACCTTTATTACTTTTGCAATACCTATTTATATTATTACTATTTTAGTAATTATTACAATACTTTTAATTCAGATAACCACAGTAAACACGACTTTGTCAAGCATACAATGTCGCACTGTTAAATAAATTTAATTTAAAATACATTAATTGTAACGGAAACTGTACTTTTCTGCTCCGGTGGGCACGAAAACCCGATCCCAGATATGATTGAATTGTGGTATTTGTTAAACTCTGAAGGCCTTAAGCGGTTTGAGAATCCCTATTATTTCATCAAACTCATGAACCGATGAAAATGTTAGTCATTTGATTAAAATTCGTACTTTTATTTCTAACTTTTATAAAATTTATTGAAACATATTATATAATATTTTTCAGAACATAGACGCACGAAACAAAGTTTTCATATAATTTATTATTGCAGATTTAATGGGGATAAATGATATACGAAAGCTTAGAAACTCTTTATAACTAGTAGTTTTTACGATTGAAAATCCTAAGAGTCGTAAAAATCGTCGTTTGGCGATTTTATTGTATTCAGAATATTTGCATATTTTTGAAAAATTGTGTGTGTTATCTACACGTTTATTTAAAAAATTAATAATATATGTAGGATATTATACAGATTATATATTTTTTTCCATATTTCTATGCCTGCCTATTTAGGTTTATTTAGGCTTGACCTTTCAGCAGTACCTTTATCGAGTATTGTCCTGTCTCCTTACCTTTTAATTTCAGGTCGTCGGTAACCGGCCTGCAGCACTACGATTACTTCACCCAACTAGTGTGGGGTGTAACTACTTCCGTTGGATGTGGAGGTGTGAAATTTAAGGTACATTGAATTTAAAATAAACTTAATTTAAATTACGATACTGATATAAGAATTATTTTATCGCGTAAGTAAGTAGTTAGGTAGTGCCACGCTGCATTGCAGCAGAAATGGGTCAGCACGCAGGTACGCTGGTATCGTATAATACCAGCATAAAGTGACAGCAGTGCTGTCATGGTTCGTGTTCGGAGTGTAAGCATCCGGTGGCCCAGACGAAGGTACACGCTGTACCGCAGCTGATCGTAGACTATGGCCGGCCGGGGTCATTCACCACCTGCTGGCTGTAGCGGCCTGTTTGGAAAAAGTATTTTCGTATACTTGTCATTAACTTTTTTTAAATAGTTCTATAGTAAGCACCTATAGTATATTTGTGGTTTAATTTAATGCCTTTCCCTTTTATCAACCTTGTATATGTCACCATAAGATTGTAAAAACGGCTAGTTTACAAAATAACTCTGAATATTGTAAACTGTCGGAAAATTGTGAACTGTACGAACCATTCACAATTTAGCACATTATTTTTCGTTAGTTTATAATCTTGAATGATCTATGATGTCTATGATATAGGAAATCTATGAACTGACATAATAAATGCGGCTTGCATGTATGATATCAGTTCACAATTTTACGGTTATAATGGATGCGCTGGTTGGACCAATGACGTGTGACGCGCGCTGATTGGTCTAATGTTGTGCTGCGCGCAGTTAGATTGTGAACTTTGTTCTTTCGTTCACAATTTTACGGTTTGCTCAGGGAAGATTATAAACTAACGAGAAATATAAAATATAGTAGCATAGTATTTGTTATTTGAGAATTGGGGCGCTTTTCTATTGTTTGAATCGCAGTAACAATTAATTACCGATGGATTATAAATTCCATATATGACAATTAACAATATCCAGAAAAGTATTTCACCCACCCTGTACTGCTACGTTCTCTATGCGTATACTACACCATCATGGTGTTTGGTATCACTATTGTTATATTCTATTATAATATTATCCTTTTCGTATATAAATTATACTTATTTTAAAATTTATTGTTGCAGGAAATAGAGATAAATTCTTCTGCATCAAAAAAGAGAACAGTATACAGGCTTGTTTGTAACTTTGCTCCAGCCGGTAATGGTGTCGGAGAAGCTGTATATACCACGGGAAATCCATGTTTTAAATGCCCTAAACTATATTCATGTGATACTCAATACCAACATTTATGCAGTAAGTACTGTTTTTTGTATATTGATTGACGTAATAACGCTTTAGGTATTATATTTTGATTATATAATATATTTTTTTATACTATTTCCACTTTTTATTCATTTAAATTACTTTAATTACGACCGGTTTTGATAACTCATCAACAGGTATACAATAATTTATATATGGACCCAAAATATAATATGAATTTCCATCAAGAAGTGACAATGCATCCATGAATTATAAATGTCTTATAAATCGATGAAAACCGTGCAGGTAAAAATGTCACGTTCCGCATGCAAGGGTGGCACGATCGTTTAGGCCTGTTATGCATCTATCTCTCTTCCACTGCATCGGCCGATGCGTCCAATGAATATGTGAATTGTGGACTTGGGTATGTGTGTGTGTGTGTAACAGGAGTGGACAGGAGTACTCACAACCGAACGAAACGCAACGAAACTGCATTTGAATAATTGGTTGAACAAATTAATTAATGCATAGCTTGCTAATAAGAATTATTGCCATTAGATTTATTGTATTGTTTTAGGTAAATCTGAAACTTCTTCAAATATTTATAAAATAAGCAAAACATATAGCACTTTTCAGTTTTTGGAGAAATATAGCTCTGAAATGAAAAAAGGGACGACATTTAATCCTATTCATACAACACTAACAACTGTTAGTAAAGGAGAAACACAGACACCAGAAAGCAGTGATTCTGGAGAGAGCTTTGATCTTTTATCTTATCTGTTTGATACGACCAGTTCTGTAACAGAAATGACTCAAAGCACACCTAAATGCAATGATGTTGTAATAGTTGAAGAGTTTGTACGACTTCTTAAAAATAAACTAAATAACGAACAAATGATTCGGGACTATCTATTCAATACCAAGGCTTTTAACATTGATAGTTCTGTGACAGATGCAACTGTTGCAGCCATTGTACAACATATATATAGCAAAAATATTCCAACAACAACAACGGTCGCAACTGAAAGTGATGTTGTTAATTCAACCCTACTAGCAAATTTAGTAGAAGCAATTATATTTAGACACAATGGTACGTTGATAGTTATCATTTATATAAAACAAGTTATCTTCTTTCTTCATGTACATATATTGTGCAATTTGGATCTATAAGCTGCTGTTCAGATAAAGCGTTTTACTTGCGAGTACACTCGCACGTAAAGCTCCTTACCTGAACAGACTCTTAGGTTGGATATTCTTACACCTTTGAATTATCATGTTGTCAAGACGAATTTAATGATATCTCATACGTTAAAGTTCTTTAAGCCGTTCAGACTGCAATAAAGTCTGTTAATTTATGATTTATGTATTCATTAATTACAACTTGTATATTCTGCACATATTATGTCATGGATAAAGCTTGATTATGATTATGACTGATCAACTCTCTTAAATAGGATATACTAAAAGATAACATATTAAACATTGTCACGTTACACACAATCTACAGTATGGGAACCTACTGAAGTCGGCCTTGGTCACAACATTATATTTGACAAAGCACAATTTCTCAAAGACCATCAATTCCTTCCAGAGGAATATTCGTACACATATTGAAAAAAAATAAATAAAAATTTCAATAGAGAAAATAGCTGCTTCCCTATACACACAGTACATTGGAAACAGTCATAACCAATCAAATCCAAAATCAAACAGGACCTCAAAATATAATATACAATAATTGGGATAGGTACCTAAAAGTTACAAATAATAAGTAATAAAAATAAGTGCGTATTGAGCTAATCCACACAATTACACACACAGGTACACACGATAAAATGTGTTAAAGTAATCTCATAAAGGGATCAAGATCAAGAGGTAGTGCCACTCCACATACATGCATATAGCCGAATTGGATTGACGCGTTTCGAGCGATGTGTTTCATAGTTTCGTTAAGTTTCGAAAGCCTCTTAAGACTCGTGGTTATGCGATTTGTCTGTCTTCATTATATAACATTAGATAGATTGTAATCGTATCCCATTGTTTGTATTTTTGTGTATTAGATATCGTAAGATTCGTTTATTTTACTGAATACTATTACAAGGTATATTTAAAAAAGTAAATGGCAGATTTTGGTTTCAAATTTGTGAGGTCCAAATTTTGTTTCCTATACAATCCAGTGTAGTATGTGAGTGGTGTATCAAAATAGGGTTTTGAATCATTATTCAAAACCTTATTTTGATTACTTATTCCAAAAATATTTAACTAGTACTTTCACTTTAACTAAAACTAAAAAGTAATAGTTGAAAGGTAATTAAAATAACGAAAAAAAGACTGCTTAAAATTAAGAAAAATAACTAAAAACAAAGGAAGGATTTTTAGAAATTCAACCCGAGAGGGGTGTTGAAGTTTATATGGGTTTCTTAGAAATTAAACGCGGGTGAAACCGCGGGGCACAGCTAGTTGGAAAATATAAACAAGAGAGTTTCGTTATATTAGCGGCTATTACTCGTATCTCGTTTTGTTTCCTTCCTTTCAGTTTTTAAATAAACAGTATTCTTCTTCTGTTAATTTTTTTATACTTATTTTAGAACGAGTCGTGAATCATCATCATCTTTTACAGATAAATCAAGTGTTACGGAGAAAACTTTTCCAGATGTTTCTTTATCTTATAATAACGTAAAGCCAGTAAAAATACATGCCTCGCTTGGCGAAGTGCAAACTAACAAAGAGTTCAGTGGCCATTATTTTTTCCCCGAGGACGAAGGAGAGAAGTCTGAAAGTGATACAACTGAATCTTATTATGATTTAACTTACCTGCCAGATAGTACTTTGTCAGAAATTGATTTTAGAATTGACGATATAGATAAAACTAAAAGGACAAGAAATTTTCTAGACGAAGTGCTCGAGGAAGAATTACTAAAAGAAGGCGTTACGGAAGACATGTTACCTTCAAGTAATGCATGTTGAAAATATAATATCAGCTAATTTTCAAGTCAATAACATAAGTAATAGCAGAGTAAACTAATAAGAATAGGTCAACTCAGGCCTTTTACGAGAACCAATAGCAGGCGTCCGTCGTATGTAAGTAACCGATGACCTACGCATGGGGGTGGGGGAAGTAGGGGAAACGCATATGTAGAACCTCTATAGTCGGATCTTTATATGCGGATGTCTATTGGCGTCGGTAGTCATTATAATGGCTGCAACTGGTCTTGTGCCTTCTTATACTATGAAAGAAATATCAGTCCCTAAAGGTCACACGTTATGCGTCGTTTCATGTATCGTCCACGATATTAACGACTCAGGGTTTTCGCAGGCCCACGTTTTAATAATTATATTAAAGAATTAGAAAGATTATTATTTTTAAATAACTTTGTAAATATACTAATAAATCGACTTGGTGCTTGCTACGTGTAATACTAATAAATCGACTTGGTGCCTGCTACGTGTTGAAAATTTAAAAAATAATTACATTTTCTTGACTTTGGTCCTGTTTTCCTCATAATTTGTTAACAAAATTACTTACGAGATTAAAGTTTTTTTAATAATAAAAAGTCAATAACAGAAAAGAAGAGAAAAAATGTCTATATGTATATTTCAAAAAACTTAACATATTTGATTTAATTTAACATTATTACGAATTTCCTTTCTTTTTTAATACGGTTTAATTAACTTAAAAAAACTTAACATATTTGATTTAATTTAAGCATTATTACGAATTTCCTTTATTTTTTAACACGGTTTAATTAACTTTGTAAGTATCTAATAGAATTTTAAAGCTAAATTTTCACCGGTTTCTATAAATCCGATCAAGTTTAAACTTTGCACACATCTCACAAGAACCGATGATATTGCAATACTTCCCAAAAAAATTCTAAAACACTTGCAAATAAAAAATCTATACCTACATTTATTAAAATAGTAAGCAAGTCAAAACTGTACATCGATTTTTTTTTAAATAATATTTGGGGCGTGATCTATAATCGATATCGAGGCCAAAAATATAGTTTATAGATTTTTGTCTGTTTATCTGGCTGTCCATAGGTATGTCCGGGCTAAACTCAAAAAGTTCTGCATGGATTTACTTAAAATTTTGCATGAATATTTCTAACAGGTCGGGTCAACATACGACCGAGACTACTTCTTCGCTGTACTAAAATAGTGTATTCACACCCCGAATATTTTAGGAGGCAATTTTAACATTAGCTGCTTAAATACAACTCACCATCATTAACATATGTTACAAGAATTTTTAACTATTCACAACATGAAACAATTCACAGAAAAACCGACACACTTCACAAACGACTCTGAAACCCAGCGCGACCTGGTTTGTTCCAATATAATCTTGGATCGAGTGTGGGTTGGCCATATCCCCGACCTTAGTAACCACTCATTAATAACGTTCAATATTAACGCTACAAAAAAAAATATAAGTAAAAAAAATGTCCACAGAGATTTAAAAGATGCAATCTTAGAGAGGCAATTTAACTTGTTGACTGGAAAAGTATAGAATGATCCCAAACGTGAAGAATATGGTTGAAACTTGTAGTGACAGTCTCTTGAATACCCACATTCAACTTGATGGCACCTTTTAAATCCAAACTAATAATAAATAATAAAAGGAGTTGATGATATCTCTCTTGATATGCTGTGATCAGTACTGCATATTAGTGTACGGATAATTACTAGAATGGTTAACACCTCACTAGTTACAAATACTTTCCCCACCAAATGGCGTACAGCTATAGTCAGGCCAACCCAAAAAACTGATAAATTAAAAAATCTGAAGGACCTACGCCCCATTAGCATATTTGGAAGATGTTTTGGAGAGAGTTGTATCTATCTAACCAGGTGACTACGTACTTGATCTCCAAAAACATGCTTCCTGCCAAGAAGTCAAGTTTCCGGAAACGTCATAGCACCACAAGGGCATTGGCAGATTTAGTAGATAAAGTACTGGCTGCCCAGGATATTGGTGTGGCTACCATTCTAGTTCCATTGAACTACGCACGCGCGTTTGGTTGCATAAACAGGTCACTCTTGCTAGCGAAATTAATATACTACAGATTCTGCCCAAACAAAATTGCGTGATTTGCAAGCTATCTTGGGTTAGGTGGCGTTTCGCCCAAAAATTTTGCCCAAATTGTGCGAAACGACACTTTCTATTTTTTAGACTGTTACTAGGTGTCGTGTCGCCCTAATTTTATTTGACAGTACACACAAAGAAAAATACAGTCATGTTTATAATATATTAATATTCATCATTGCTGAACGCTCTCAAATAGTGGAAATAAAAAATGAAGATGGATCTACGATGAGATCATTGCCTTCCCAGGCAGACAGGGGCGTCCCACAGGGATCAATTATCGCTCCAATCCTGTTCGCACTATATTGCGCAGATATAGTGCAAAATATAAGACATTGCTATTACCATATATATGCGGACGATATCCAGCTGTATATATCGTACAGCACCGATGGCATAAGTTCTGCTATGGACAAAATAAACACAGATTAGCACGCATTTTAAACTGTTCCACAGCAAATGGCCTTAGTACTTAACCCTAATAAAACAAAGTTTATAGTTAGCACTATAAACTTTGTTTTATTAGGGCAAATAAATAAATTTTCAACAATTTCAGTCAAAATACGAGTAAGTGTCGAGAACGTCGAAAACAAGAGAGTGGCAGAAGCGCCCAATCAAGGCGTAAACTTAGATGAAAATCTTAGGTTCGAGAAACAGGTCATAAACGGTCCGTAACTTTTTTTAAAGATTAAAAGTGTTATACAGAATAAGGAAGTTTAGACCTATCTATATTAGGATCAATCTCTGTGAGGCACTAATCATGTCAAAGTTAAATTATGCAGACGCGATTATTGGACCGTGTCTTCTCTCGAGCTCTAAAAACCTAATTTAAAAAGTGCAGAATGCATGTGCTGGATATTGCTTTGATATTCCTCCGCGAGAACACATATCCCCATATCTAAACAGTTCAAAAATACTTCGCATGGAACATCGTCGACAGTCGGTCCAGTACTTTCGGAGCCGATTCGTTACATACAAACAGACACACACACAAAAATTTTCTTCTTTATAATATGAGTATAGATATAATATATTACTATGTAGCCCTTAAATATGCTTATTTAAACACCACTCAACACTCACTCTTTCAAAATATACAAAATATGTTTATACTTACCTGTCTATTATGTTATTACGTTATATGGATATATGTTTGTTTATGGGTATGAATTTAATATGTTACTATTTACTCTTTGTCACGTCTCTGTTATCCCTTTCGAACCTCGCTAAGGATGTTATAGAATATCGGTATTGAAGATATCGACCTAAGATATTAACAACGAAGTCAGAGTTGCCTTTACTATGTTCCGTGATTGTATGTCATAATTAATGTCCGATATGTGTTTTGTGTGATGTTGCCTCTGGAATAAAGATATGCCATCAAAAAAATCCTGTAAAAAACCAAGTCTCACAGTTCTGAATTTATACCGTAAAAAGATGAGAGATACACGTAATACCAAGTCGGTTAATTTATTTAGTCCCTACTTAAGAAATATTCTGTCTTAAGTATTACGTTATTATTATTATCATATCAATATTAGAAATCTATTACATTTTAACAAATAGATAGATACACATTCGTATATATACAGGGTTAGTTTTTGTCACCGGCCAAATTTTCATATTTGGTTCAGAATCGTTAATACATTTGATTTATGAAATAAAACAAATAAGAAAAATACTATAAAAAATATTTTTGTCCCGTACGAAAATAAATACCGTGTGGGTAACATAATTGATCATTGCAGCCGCGCGCAGCGGCGGCCGCACGCAGTGGATACGAAACACAATCAGCTGTTGAGGTCAACACACTCGTCGGGTGCTAATGCGCGTAGGTATATTTACGGACCCTTTCAAGTCGATGTTTATGTAACAAAATATTATAAATAAGATGATAAAATTAAAACACCCTTGAAATGATGTTTATTTCCTTATTTTTAAATATGGCCGGTGGCCAAAAACTAACCCTGTATGTGTATATATATGTATACGCATACGTATGTATATACATTACTACGCTATTGAAGCTCTGTCATTATTAAGAAACATTTGTATGTCGTGCCTTTAAATTTCAAGGAGACGACAGGGATATAATCTAGTAGGTCTGCGGGAAGTCTGCGCCTAGTTTATCTACAATGCTAGTATAATAATAAGTTCTATTATTAAGGAAGTAGGCATGTACCTACCTATAAAATAGGCGCCCATGTGGGTTTAATGATTGCTATTTGTTTACTAATTTATTTGTCGACTAATTATGATAGCTATTTGTTGACATTTCTACTT
Organism: Calycopis cecrops; assembly: GCA_001625245.1. Lineage (NCBI taxonomy): Eukaryota > Metazoa > Arthropoda > Insecta > Lepidoptera > Lycaenidae > Calycopis > Calycopis cecrops. The sequence goes on from LUGF01053339.1 coordinate 120,478, forward strand.
ATATTATATGGTGGTGGGTTATAATACCCACATACGCGCATTATGGTTGAGTGTAAGTACAATCGACGCTAATATTCATATTCCGCTCGGTACTCTTGTGTTCGCAAAGACTTACTTTTCTTAGTTTACTCTGGTTACAGTAAATGCTACACACTGAATGTCATTATAGTTGCATGTGTAAATTGTGTGGCAACTGTTATTTAATTGTAATTTCTCTTAGTCTTTAAAGTTAAATAATTACAATTAGGTAGATATGATAAAAAAATACTAAACTAACTAATAGAACTTAAGATTTTGAAGTTTATGCTTTATTAATTAGTTTATAATCATAATGAAATTTATATTATTTTAGCAATCAATACATTTTCAAGAAAACTAAGGAGAATTAAAAGAAGGAGTAGAGAAAAAAAATGTGATTATGATTCCAAAAACAAGCCAAGCAACTTCTACATAAATTATTATGAATTGTTAAAAACACTGGCCACGGATATAAAAGATCTCAAACTGTACGAAAGATTTTCTTGTTCTTATAATAGGTCATTTTGTTTTCTTAGTATTTATAAACCTTTATTAATTTACATATTAATACTGCAAACATTTTTAATATATATTTATTAAATAAATAGATCACCGTGTTAAGTACCGAACTGAAGCGAAAAGAAATAAATTAATACCGTATTCATTTGTATCACTATTATTGCACACACGTTTTATTAGAAAATTGCTTTCTTTTTTTTTGCCAAGGTTCTACAAGTTTTTGAACAACATAATAAAGATCTCCATAATATATAATGTTTCTATCATTATTTTCATTCCTTGCATATCTGTGACTAGGCCCATAATCTAATATATTCATTTTCCTATAATCATGTTCAATTTTTGGTTTTTGTTGCTTGTCTGGTTCAAAAGTGAGACCAGTTTTTAATTTTCTTTTTATTGGCTTTTACAACAGACCTTCTTTTAAAATATTTCTTTTGTTCCATGATCGCCGTTCGCAGTATTCTTCATCGTCACTAGGATCATCAGTAATAGCAAAATCCATTATGCTTGATGGCATTATATTTCTATTAATATAGTCTCGAGTTCAGGTTGAAGTGCGAGTACATCCTTCAACATATCCAGGAGGAGTATTATAGAACTGACTCCCGTTCATATTTATATGCTTACCAGCACTATCTGTGAGTAAGTTAGCAGTCCAAGTTACGAGTAGTATTGCAATGTTTTACTTGTATGAATGGAGTGTTAGTAGTGTAAACTGAAGTTGTTTCTGTTGTTTCTGCTTCATTCAGATATTCATTATTCATTTGTCAATATCTATTTTATTATAAATCTATCTATATCTATGTCAAATCATGTTGGGAATACGTTGAGCAGATAATATTAATACTTTCTTGTAACATAAATACTTCCTACTAGCTCTCCAACTTTGGCAACACGGAAGATATTGTTTTAATAAGTAGCTATGGATATTTTCATATTTTGCATATCTTGACTTTGCTTATCTTTTTTAAATTATGTATCATTGTCTTCTTTTCATTTCTGTTCTTTTGGTTCTTCTTCACAATATTTTACAATCTTGACCGTCGAAAATATAAGGTTGCGACTGTTGAGCTCGAAATAGTAATATAGAATCTTATAAATAACTACTAAACTATACGTATATACGTATTGTAATGTTTGTATTAGGCTATACTATAGTAATAGCTATATTCACTGTCTCAGGCTTACGGTGTCGCTTGCGCACATCGTTAGTTGTCTAGTCAGTGTGTACACTACAAGTGGCGACGAGAAAAAGGTCAGTCATAATTTTACTAAAAAAAAGGGAAAAAAATAGGATACCGCTTTTAGGAGCGGTGAATTATAGCAAACGAGTTTTGTTGGTTACGTCAAAATATCAAAGTTTATTATTTTACCTACCTACATATGCCGAACTAATACTATATTTTCAAAAGTGATGTGTTATGTGATGTATACTTTCTGAGATTATAGGTAAAATATATGAATATTCTTGTAATAGTTTAAATTCAACTCAAGTAAAAATATTAAAATAATGAAATTATTTAACACCCTAATTTCATCAATTGTTTGACTATAATATAACAGTGAATCATCCCTAGTAAAATAAATAAGTAACATAAAAACTAAAGTTTAGTAAATTACCTATGTGGGCTGTCAATGATCTGATCGGTTTAATTATAACTTGTGTACATAATTCGGAAAACAGTGCGATCACCATAGATTATTATGATGGTAGTAATACAATTATTATGATATAAGATTGTGCGGTGACTCGTTATTCGTAATTGTTATTTGCTTTTATTGTTCGTATAAGTTGGTATATGTATGAGTTACTTTGATTAATTCTATTTATTAAGTCATTGATATAATACCTTAATTAAATTTGGTACAAATGTACCCCCATTAAATTGGGAATATTTGGTACAAATGTATCCCCATTAAATTGGGAATAGTTAGTACAAATGTACCTTCATTCGAGTACGTTCTTTTATTTTCAGGTTACCCCACACATTCTTCATGATGTCTAGCAACCTACCATCATTAGATTTAGAGGGCGATAATGCATCATTAGGACAGCGATGGGAAAAATGGGAACGGTCCTTAAACATATACTTAGAGGCAATGGATGTTACGATACCAGTAAAGAAAAGGGCGACATTGCTTTTTTTTGGTGGATCAAATCTACAAGAAATATTTTATAACTTGTCAGGTGCTAATGCGGAACCGTCAAATGACAACAACGTATTTGAAATAATAATACAGAAGCTAAATGATTATTTTACTCCTAAACAGTGCAAAGTTTACGAAAGGCATGTCTTTCGCTTAAGTAGACAAGAGGAAGGTGAAAAGTTTGAAAAATTTGTAGTTAGGTTGAGGAATCAAGCGGAAAAATGTGAATTTGATAAGCCTGAAGAGCAGTTGATAGACCAGGTTACAGGGAAATGTTTATCGATAGATGTAAGGCAGAAAATATTGACAGTTGGTGACAGCATAACATTAGACAAGATTATAACGAAAGATAATACGCTTAAGTTGTCAGTAGACAGTTGGAAGAATATGGACAGCAAAATAAGAACCATCAAATCAAAGCTATTATTCCTACCAAAAGAGGCCGAAATGCTTTGAGATTCGACAACAAAAAATTCAAGAGTATACCGGATAAAACGTGCGGCAGGTGTGGCAACTCTAAGCACACTTCAGATGAGAAAGATTGCCTAGCAATCGGAAATACTTGTCATTTCTTTGGCAAGTTAGGTCATTTTCGACAATATTGCAAGTCACAGCTACAAAGGAAGAGGAATTAGAAGACCACGATACACAAAGGAGATAGACTAGTGAAACAATGGAAGGAACAGAAATAAATTAATAATGTTACAGAAGAAGGAGTCGATTCCGTTTTTAATATTAATAACGATGCGAATATAGAGTGTGAGGTAGGATGAATCAAAACAAAGATGTTAATTGATCTGGGTGAAAGTACAATTTAATCACACATCTGACGTGGACAATGTTAAAGGAGAAAGGAGTGACATGTTTAAGCCAAAATAAGAATCCTGAAAAAACTCTGTTGGCGTATGGTAGTAAAACTCCGCTAGAAATTTTAGGGTCTTTTGAGACAACGATTAAGGTAAATAACCGGGTAGAGACAGCATATCTATACGTTATCGCAAAAGAACTTACTAGGTAAAGATAGTGCCATAAATCTTGGGATCCTGAGACAACTTGTTGACGTTAATGAAGTTAAATGTGGTCAATTTCCAATGTTTCAAAGATGTTTTGGTCTAAATACCTATTGACGACTCACAAAAACCAGTATCTCAGCCGTAAAGGCAAATACCTATACCAATCAGAGAGAAAATTGAAATGAAAATCAAAGAATTATTAGAGAGCGACATTATAGAAGAGGTTCATGAACCCTCAGGATGGATATCTCCTATAGCTCCCATACTGAAAGATAATGGAGAATTACGTTTATGTGTAGACATGAGACGTGCCAACTCGGCTATTATGCGTGAATACCATCCACTACCCTCGATGGAACACCTTTTGCCAAAGATTAGAAAAAATCCTTCTGAAATGTGACGGTGCTATAAATTTCATCGATGATATCCTGGTCTATGGTCGAACAGAACAAGAACATGTTTTGCGTCTACAAAAAGTATTACAAGTTCTAAGTGAAAATAATGTTCTTCTCAACAACGACAAATGTCTATGCAAAGTCAAAAAGATAAATTTTCTGGGATATGAGCTAACAGCTGAATGTGTCGGACTGTTAAACAAATATATATGGAGTGTAGCCAATTTTAGGGTTCGGAAAACCGTAGAGGAACTGCAAAGGTTTTTAGGCCTTGTAAAAAAGTAATATGGCTACAGTGACAGAACAGTTGAAGCAGCTTTTGAGACAGAACTTTGGTAAAAATACAAACAGGAGAATTTTGGACAGTTGAACTAGATCGTGTTTTCAGCTCATTAAAAGATATGTTGACAAATTGAGACACTTGGTTATTACGATATCAATGATAAAACTCAAGTTATAGCTGATGCTAGCCCTGTCGGATTGGACGCAGTCTTAGTACAAATTGACGCTAAAGATTCTAGAATTATAGCATACGGAAACCGTATGCTATAATGCATTGACAGTTTGTGTGGAGGTACAGTCAAACTGAGAAAGAAGCTCGTGCGTTGGGTTGGGCTATAGAACACTTTAATATGTTTCTCTATGGTAAAGGGTTTGACCTAATCACACCAGACGTTGGATGTTTTGTTTGGTGCAAAATCAAAACCATGCGCTAGAATTGAGCGACGGATGTTATGACTTCAGGCTTATCGGTATAACATTAAATATAAGTCTGGTAAGTTAAATGTAACGGATCCATTATCGCGTCTGTGCAAATATGCAAATAATCCAGAGACGTGTCGTGTGACATGTCCGTCAAATCGTGGAAAACGCAAGACCTCGAACGGTTTCTATGGCTGAAATTAAGATACACTCAAATGACGATACATAAATACTCAAGTTAAAAAAGGGCATTTACAAAGATGAATGGCACAATAATATAAAAGGATATCAAATATTTAAAAATGAGTTATGTTTCTTTGATAATATACTCTTAAGACATCTTCAGACTTTAACATCCAGACCGCATTTTTGTTGTAGACCTGTGTTATTATGAATTGTTAAAAACACTGGCTACGGATATAAAAGATCTCAAATCATAGGAATGATTTTCTTGTACTATAAGTAGTTAGTTCATTTTGTTTTCTTAGTATTTATAAAACTTTATTAATTTATATATTAATACTACAAACATTTTTTAATATATTATATTTATTAAATAAATTGATCACCGTGTAAAGTACCAAACTGATGCGAAAAGAAATAAATTAATATCGTATTCATTTGTATCACTATTATTGCACGCACATTTTTTATTAGAAAATTGCGTTCTTTTTTTTTGCCAAGGTTCTACAAGTTTTTGAACAACGTAATAATAAAGATCTCCATAAGATATAATATTTCTATCATTATTTCCATTCCTTGCATATCTGTGACTAGTCATATAATCTAATATATTCGTTTTCATTAAATCATTTTTAATTTTGGGCTTTTGTTGAGTAACTGGTTCAAAAGAAGTGACATCAGTCTTTAATTTTCTTTTTAATGACTTTTTCGACAGAACAACTTCTTTTAAAATATCTCTTTTATTCAATGATCGCCGTTCGCAGTATTCTTCATCGTCACTAGAATCCTCGGGAATAGCCAAATCTATTATAGTTGATGGCATTATATTTCTATTAATATAGTCTCGAGTGCATGTTGAAGTGCGAGTACATCCTTCAACATATCCAGGAGGAGTATTATAGTTCTGACTCCCATTCATATTAATTCGATGACCAGCACTATCTGTCAGTAAGTTAGCAGTCCATGTACAAGTTAGCTTCCTAGTGCAATGTTTTACTTGTATGAATGGAGTGTTAGTAGTGTAAACTGAAGTTGTTTCTGTTTTTGCTGTTGTTACTTCTGTTGTTGCTGCTGCTGTTGTTGTCTCTCCTTGTCGTCGGAAGTTAGTGTCCTCATTGAATTTTCTGAGATGTAGTAGTTCATCGAATGATAAATACTTCTCTGTAAGAGATTTTTCCGAGTCTGGTATACCTTTAGCAATAGTTATGAATTCAGTAGTCGTAGGAGTTACTAAACTTTTAGAAAGTTTTGAGTGATTTTTATTCTTATGCTTTCTATTTGAAATGGTAGTATATCTTAATCCTTTTAATTGTATCTGGTCTTGCTTATGATATGCGTTCATTTGCCAAAATGGATTCTTAGTATTAACATCTTCAGTTTCCCGTCTTAATCTTTCACTGCAATAAAATAAGTTAATATTAATCAGATATCAATATTACTCAAAATAATGTAAAAAAACTAAATTACCTGCCTGTAGTTAGGTTCAAAATTATTGATATTGGCTGATGGAACATTATTTGGAGTAGAATACATTTTTGATAGACAAGATTTTTCTTCTTGCAGGCCAAGATAATCTTCATAATCGGCTTTACCACCCATTTTCTTTGAAACAACACTTGTATCAATACCAGCTGTGATATTATTTCGTTTAATAACATCATTATTTTGATTATTCCTAGATACAACTAAGCTTTTAAGCAAGTTAGAACCACAAAGATTTTGATAAATTGGAGGTAAGCATTGATAAGTTTGTTTACGACATGCACATTGGTTTAGCAAAGTTGAACATGTGGTACACGGGAGTAGTTTCATTAGGCCTCTAGTACACTGTAAACACTTTGTTGTCTCGCAGTATTGTGCTCTATTACAACACTGGCTCTTATTGTTATCCCAACATTCAACGCCTTTATATCGCGTGCATTTCTTCTCGTGGCTTCTGTAATCTTCTTCTAGTAGTGGAACCGCTGATGAAACAAGTGCATCATATTTTCTCACATCTTCATTTAAGCTAGGATGAATAGAGTCAAATTCAAAGTTGTGATTATGATTGTTGTATACTCTTGAATGCCCTTTTTCTTGGTGCTGGCGTTCAATATTTTTAGATATGTTTGGGTGGGGCCATGGATCGTCTGATTGACTACGTTTCACTGATACTGAAAGCACGTTCAATAGACTATTTAAACTGTAGACAGTTATGAAAACAACTATGGTACTGGTGCAACCACTTTGTCCATATACGAATCAAATGTTGTTGTTATGGTATTCTACAGCCTTATACTGGTTAATGGTTAGCCATAGAGAGAAGCGAAATCAGAATGGCAGAACGATCATGGATACGATACCAGCTTGCTTATCACTGTAAAGACAAAGCTGGATCGTAGGCATCATTTGTTATGTCCAGAGCGTTACTAGTGTTCTACAGTCACAGAACAGACACAGACAGAATAGGAATATGCAACACCTACATGAATACTGATGATTTATCACAAAATTCAATTCATATGATTACTAGATACCGATGTACCTATATAGCATTTAAGTTGTTTGCTTGGTCCCTTACTGCCCCCCTTTAGGATTCCAGCGCCAACAAGGGGGCGTTGTCGCCCACATTGGGAAATAATGGTCTAAATGAACCCACTTTTTACAGCAAGTTCGATGTGAGCAGATATTCATTTCATCTGTCAATATCTATGCTATTATATATCTATCTATATCTATATCAAATCATGTTGGAACTAAGTTTAGCAGATAATATTATTACTTTATTGTAACATAAATACTTCCTACTAGCTCTCCGACTTTAGCAAAATGGAAGATATTGTTTGTATAAGTACCTATGGATTTTTTCATATTTTGCATAACTTGACTTTGCTTATCTTTTTTACTATGTGTATCATTGTCTTCGTATGCATTATTCTGATTCTTCCTTACAATATTTGACAATCTTGACCGTCGAAAATATAAGTCTTGTAGATTTGGTTGCGACTGTTGAGCTGAAAATAGTAATATAGAATCTTATAAATATATCTACTAAACTATATACGTATGATTATACCATTTAAAATTCTCAAAGTAATGACTGATAGTACATTTAATATTCTATTTTGAACGTTCACTTATGAAGTTACTTATAGTTATTCCCACTAGAGAAAAGTACACAGTACCTACATAGCGCCTATATTGACATTTAACGCCTATAGATAAGCAAGAGTAATAAATTTATAATTTCGTCACCTAACGAAGTAAGCACGGGTCGGCTAGTCTATATTAATATATTAAGATTTGATTGTGTGTATGTGAGTGTGTGTGTTTGTATGTAACGAATTGGCTCCGAAAGTACTGGATCGATTTCAAATATTCTTTTACCATTTGAATGCTACATTATCACAGATTAACATAGGCTATTGTTACCACGGTATGCTTCATTCCCGTGAGAAAACGGGTAAACTTCTAAACGGCTGAACTGATTGGGTAAAAATTTATATGGATATTTTGATGGCTTCCTGGATGCTTAAAAGATACAATACAATGCATGCATATACAATGGATCCGGTAGGTGGCGCTGCGGTTGGTATGTTAACTATGAAACGCCTTGACCGATTGTGTTTAAATTTTTTATGAGTATTTCCATTGTTTCACAGACACCAATGTAAAAATATCTGTATATAAAAATGAATGTTTGTCTTTATGCTCTTTCTAGAATCGTAATGCTTAATGCATTTAATAATGTGATGGACTTTAGTAAAGTTGTTTTGTATGCACCTACAAAGGTTTCTACGTTGTTACGACCAATTTTCGATAGATGGTGACACTGTCAATTCAATGAATTCTATATATCAAAGATTGCTGCTGCTGCTGCTGACTTATCTATTGGAGGCGTAGCAACCTGCGCAAGGTACAGCCAGTATTATATAAGAACAATTATATGCGTATCAGTTACAATTTCTATGTTTCATGTGAATAGACTATTATGTATGGAAGTTATTGAAAGTAAGTTTAGGTAAGGGCGAAAGTATGTCGTACCTTTTTTCTCAGCCTTATCCGGTCCCGTATAAGAGCATAGTCCGGTAAATACTGAATCAGCTGTGAAATTAGCAGCGCATTGGGTTGAAGGGTATCCAATGGCATAAATTGGTTTACCGTGTACATTGCCTTTTGGTGCAAAGTTACATACCAATCTCTCTATTATTATATACCTTGGACTTGTGATCTAAAATAATGAATGAATGAATTAATGTAAATTGATATGTTGTTAAATATATAACGTTATACAATGTTGATAAAAGCTAGAGGCACTAAATAAAAATACGTGTACTTTAAGGGCCTACGTTAATCCGAAACTATTAAAAACCAGCTTACGAGAAGTATTCGAAAATACTGTTTTCAAAGAAGTTAAATATCGAAAAAATGGACACATGATTTGTACTTGACGGCTACAGCGAGCGGCAACCTCGCAAGGGTTGAATGAACCCGGACCCCGGATAATAAATTCGCATTCTTTTGATCGCCAAAAGGTCGACTTTTGTGGAGAATTTTTGTGGCTAAGTATTAAGTAACCAAGTATTAGCTAAGTAAATACAGAAACTTTAGTCGCCAGCCTGTGTTAATAACACAAAGGTTATGTTCCATTTATAGAACAAAAGTTCATGATTATCTGGAGTGGCGCAAACACTTAAATTGCTAACAGTTTCATTGCAAACGCACCATTACAGAGTAAAACCGTAGCGACGATACGTTTCCGTAGCATTGCTACATTTCTGTAGCACCTCTACATATTAATAACAAAGAAGTTAAATAGCGAAGAAATGGACACATGATTTGTACTTGACGGCTACAGCGAGCGGCAGCCTCGCACGGGCTGAATGAACCCGGACCCCGGATGATAAATTAGCACTACTCGTGCTAATTTACTATCCGGGGTCCGGGTTCGCATTCTTTTGATCGCCAAAAGGTCGACTTTCGTGGAGAATTTTTGTGGCTAAGTATTAAGTAACCAAGTATTAGCTAAGTAAATACAGAAACTTTAGTCGCCAGCCTGTGTTAATAACACAAAGGTTATGTTCCATTTATAGAACAAAAGTTCATGATTATCTGCAGTGGCGCAAACACTTAAATTGCTAACAGTTTCATTGCAAACGCACCATTACAGAGTAAAACCGTAGCGACGATACGTTTCCGTAGCATTGCTACATTTCTGTAGCACCTCGACATAATATTCATAAAAGTTTTAATTTTAAATCTGGCCAATAACAAAATAGACTGTAAGACCTAAGTCTTAGAGTTTGTTTCGAGTTGTTGTGGACAAAAAATATTATAAAGTTTCCCTTAGATGACGTCATAAAACAGCACAGTTAGAGATTATTCCTTAAACGAGACAAGCGTAAGGCTTTACCACATTTGCGTCGCTTACGTATCATACGCAGCTTTCACTTTATAATCATGTTCATCCTTAAGGTGTAAACTCCAGTTGCATTTCCGAGATGACACACGCAGATTTTGTTTCTAGTGATCACTTGCTATCAGATTAATTGCGTGCCCTTTTATAGTATAGAGCAAAAAATAAAACGGAACCTTTTGATCACTACCGACGCCCATATACATCAACACAGTTTGTACGCAGATGCGTTGCCCTCCTGCCCCCCTCCTCCCCTATGGACTAAACACAAACCACACGAACTGCTGCTGCTGAAGCAACTGTGTCACGTGAGCGCGAGGCACCTTCCCGGTCCAAATTAATCACGCTCGTTTATAGTTCATACTAGCGTCCGCCCGCGGCTTCGCCCGCGTGGATTTCGGACTTCAAAAATGATTCAAAATTTTAACTTATTATGTTATTCTGATATGAAAGCCATATTACAGTAAAGTTTTATGAAAATCCGTTCAGTAGATTTTGTGTGAAAATGTAACAAACGTCCTTACAAACTTTCGGATTTATAATATTAGTAGAATTATAAAAAGCTTCACGTGCTGTCGACGACCGAAGATTACTTTTATCGTATAAGAGGACAAACGAGCAGTCCAAGCCATGATCATTACTACCGATGCCTATAGACATCCGCTTATCAGCAGATACGTTGCCCTCCTTCCTCCCCGCCCCCTCCTCTTTTGACGGCGGTATCGTGTAAACGAGAGGTGCCTCCCCGGTCGTGCAGACCAACTTCGAATGAATGTAATTTATTCGATCGAGCGGATCGGAAATTGAAACGCAACCCAATT
>LUGF01053339.1:132970-147279 GCA_001625245.1 Calycopis cecrops
ACAAACTGTGTTGATGTATAACACAGTTTGTACGGAGATGCGTGGCTCTTATGTCCCCCTCCTCCCCAATGGACTAAACACAAACCACACGAACTGCTGCTGCTGAAGCAACTGTGTCATGTGAGCGCGAGGTACCTTCCCGGACCAAATTAACCACGCTCGTTTATAGTTCATACTAGCGGCCGCCCGCGGATTCGCCCGCGTGGATTTCGGACTTCAACAATGACTCAAAATTTTAACTTATTATGTTATTCTGATATAAAAGCTATATTACTGTAAAGTTTTATGAAGTTCAGTAGATTTTGTGTGAAAATGTAACAAACGTCCTTACAAACTTTCGCTTTTAAAATTTTAGCAGGATTATAAAAAGCTTAATCACGTGCTGTCGATGACCGAAGATTACTTTTATCGTATAAGAGGACAAACGAGCAGTCCAAGCCATGATCATGACTACCGACGCCTATAGACATCCGCATATCAGCAGATACGTTGCCCTCCTTCCTCCCCGCCCCCTCCTCTTTTGACGGCGGTATCGTGTAAACGAGAGGTGCCTCCCCGGTCGTGCAGACCAACTTCGAATGAATGTAATTTATTCGATCGAGCGGATCGGAAATTGAAACGCAACCCAATTATGAGTATTATAACCAATGCTGTTTACAGTAGCTCCACAGGTGTGCACTTAGCGAAGGCTTTGGCGAGTCATACGCTGATAATTAATCAATTCAATTAATTAATCGACCCCATAATGAAAATATATAGTAGATGTTTTTAGTTTGTAGTTAAGGAAAGCTTGTGTGGTAAGGGGTATTACAAAGTAATAGATTTTATGACAGATACCACACCTTGGGAATAGTACCCTCCTCCCAGGCTACTTCTATACAAAAATAAATGTAAATTATATTTTTTAATGTATATAAATGAAGAATGTATAATGAAGAAATGAATGAAGCCCGCTGAGTTTGTTTCGCCAGTTCTTCTCAGGACAGGGCTAGGGTTGAACCAGTGGTAGATGGAAATTATTGACGTTTAAAAAGCAATTTTTTAAATTCTATTTTGAATAAAAATATTTTGATTTTGATTACCCGACTGCTAAGGAAGGGTATTGTTATTTCACGGGCTTACAGCTTATGTTGCAGAAGGCGTGCCCGACGGTTTCACCCTTAAAATATGTCCCTAGTAATTTCCAAAAGTAAATTACCTACGTACAAAATAGGACGTTTTAGATATTAGTAGGAATGAAGACGTTTTGAAAAAAATCTGCGATCTTAGATAGGTATAGGTCAGAGGATTCTCGTATCTGAGCTGACACAGAGGTTTTTTAATAAAGAAAATTGTTTATTTTTTAAGATATTATAATTATTACTTAATAGCAGTTATGTAGTTAGTAGGTTATGGTAATTGAGATCAGGGGTCAGGATGGGAACTTGACTCCATGACAAGGTCTCTCTGCCTCCCTCAGGTTGCTCATACAATATTAATAGGAACAGGTAGTGCCATGTGCATGACACTACATCCTCCTATGCAACGTAATTGGGCCGGCACGACCGGGGAAGTACCTCTCGCTCTCTTGATACCGGCGTAAAGTGACAGCGTCGCCGTCGGGTTTCGTGCGGTTTGTGAGTAGCCGGTGGCCCATTTTGGGATAATAGGAGGGCAACGCATCTACGTAACAATCATGCGAATGTCCATGGGCGTCTGTAGTCATCAAAAGGCTCCGATTACTCGTTTGCCCCTTTATGCTATAAATAAAAAAATGACGTACGTTAATACTTACATAGAAACGTACTTTTCCACACCCGACTCTGTCTGTGTCGGCCCATATCAACTGAGTGAAGTGGTTTGTCTTGATATCACGGGATCTGTTCAACAATTGATTAATTAGCAAAAGTGGCTTAGCGCCTAGTGATTAGTATCCTAGTTCCTCACTAGTTTTTATAGCATGCGGGATCAAACTAGCAGTCGAAGTTTTTTAATGACTACACCCATAGACATCCGCATAGAGATGATACAGAGGCTTGCCTTCCTTCCTCCTTCCCCTTCGCCCTTGCGCCGATTATTTTTATTTATTTTTGTTTTACGTATCCTTATTATCCCTAGTACGAAATTGTACGAAATTGTATTGTGTAATACAAGTATACAGCATTTTCAGTAAGTGAAAATATGTAATAGGTATTATATATCTATTTTCTTAGTATATGAGTTACTTTTTGACCCACTTTTACTTAACTTAACTTTTTTACTTTTGTTTTCGAAATAAACAAAAATTATAATACATATACACCCTTGAAATACAATAACCTCTTTCTGATGTAGTCAGATAAAAACTTACTGGTTGTAATATGATACAGATCCGATGTAGTCCAGAGACTCGATGAACCACATGTCTATGAAACTTTTCACATTGAAGCCGGGAGCTCGACCGGAGATGGTGGCTATGTTTTGTCCAACTTTATAGTAATCTGTGTGAGAGAAATTAATTAAAAACAATTAAAAAAAACACGAGAGAGATGGTCTATTTATAATATTATACATATACTATCTATAACATATATCTATAATATTATAACTAATGGCTATGTAGTAAATCCATATTAATAGATATTATGAATGTGAAAGTTTGTTTGTTTGTTTGTTTCTTTGTCCTTCTTTCACATCAAATCGGATCAAAGGGATCGATGTGATATTTTGTATGGAAAAAGTTGAGAGAGTATGGACAAAGTTGAAAATCTCCTTTTAATTGCAAGAAACAGCTAGTGCTTTAATATGGCTTTGCATGGATATTTCACAAAGTTAAAAATATGTAAATTTAACAATCTTGAGAAGCAGGTAGGTAATGTCAAAAAAAGGAAATATAAATATCCCGACTCTCGGATCTTTATTTCCGCCATTTATTAATAATAATTTATCTTTATAAACCTCTAGTGTAACGAATGTCTGTGGGCGTTGGTGATCATGATTACATCAGGTGCCCTAACTGCTCGTTTGCCGCCTATGCTATACAAAAAACAGGTCAAATGCGTGTCGGGTCACATACCCTCATTTTACTTGTATGGGACTTTGGGACTCCAAAATATTCTATTTTCCATATTTTTTTCTACTACATTTGCCATGATTAGTCTACATACACATACGTAACTACAGCTATCTAGTACTTAAAGTCTCTGAGTAAAACCGCGGACAGATAGACGGACATGACGAGACTATAAGGGTTCCTCGTTTACTACGGAACCCTAAAAAGGCTTCGCGTTGCAAAGATGACGCGCTGTCGCTGAACAGACAGTGCAATAGAATATATTCTTTTATTAAACTTTTATGAAAAATTAAAAATCAACTTTCGTTGTAGAAAACTGGAAAATTTTGTATGAACAAAGTTTTTCTTCCTAGAACAATCTTTTAAATATTTTTCCGTATCAAATGAGGTATTTTTACTACGCTATTATAAGTCTATATAGTAGTCTTGACTAGACTAAGATGCGAGAAGCTGGAGATCAGCCGTCTTGACGTGAATTGAAACAGGCCTCCAGCGGTGGGACAACAGGGGCTAACAATGGTAATAAATTCATAAATTATAATCGAATTAGTGCTATAAGTCTTTGAAGGATAATTTATATTACATAAAAAACATGTTAAAGAATAAAATATTAGTATAAGACATAGTTGAGTGTTGTATTATTTTGTCATTATTTAAATATTAATGCTAAGCTTAGACAATACCATGGCAATTGATATACTTAAATTGTTCATTTTGAATATTAAATTATGCTCCAGTAATGAACCTACATTATGAAAATTTTGTAAAATTCAAACCTGAAATATAAATAATTAACTTAAGCGCATGGCTTTGCGTTTGCGAATAAAATTTACATCAGGCTCGTTTACCTAATAGTATCTAATAACTCAAATGTTATCAACATAATTCTAAATGATAAACTCAATTAATGTTAATAACTCAAGACGATCCCGTGTAAGTGCATCCGTCAAAGAGAGATTTAGTTTCGCGCATCCAACTTTAAGACCATTAGTCGAAGTTTGATCACAGAGTGTTAGGTAAATTAGCTTTGCAAAGCAGCTTAAGTTCTCCTTTAGATTGAATAACTAATAACTACCTCATCAAATGACTTTACAGATATTCCTGATATTAATGATGATTAATATGATTTTCACACATTAAAACAATATGTTGGAAACATCTCGTATAAGATTCACAAACAGACAAACAGATAAATACAATCCATCCTACATAAAGATACACCCAGAATAACAAAATTACTCTCAAATAATAAACACACTCGTTGCTAATAAACATCTCTACCAACGATATTATAATATTATCCTGCTTATGGTAATAATAAAAGTTATTGTATTTTCATTCCTATACATAACATACGTTATTGTTACAATAATAAAAAAATATGAATAAAAGCAATATGTATTCGTATAATAATAGGTTCTAGAGTCGAGGCCGTGTTTGATGAAGTGGTTTACAAATCATCAGGTGAGAAGATGATCTCAGTGCAATGCAGGGTCCGCAATGGATAAGAGCAGCAAGAGGAGATCGTGGCTTTCATGGACATAGACTATGTCCAGGATCTAGCAGTGGACTAAGAGGACCGCCATGATGAATGATTTGATACAAGTTTGTTTTTGTTGTCGTGTCTGTAGCAGTTATCTGTTTACTAACCGCGTGTCAAATTGCGGATGTGTATTGTACTAGCTGCGCCCTGCGGTTTCACTTGTGCAAAATTTCGATCCCATGGAAAATCATCTCATGGCATCCCATAGGATTTTTTTTCGGAAAAATAACTCCTATGTTTTTCCTTGTTACTCTCTGTGTGTGCCAAATTTCATGAAAATCGGTTCAGCAGTTTTTGCGTGAAGGAGTAACAAACAAACAAACAAACATACAAACTTTCGCATTTATAATATTAATAGGATGATCTAATGTTGAACATAGTGTACTGCATTATCCCTTTTTTGTGTAATTTAGCACTGAATAAATATTATGTTCTATTCTTAAATAATATGTTTCCTAAAGCTGCGTATCGACTATGCGCTCCTGGCGCGCGTGCCATGAACACCCGCGCCAAGAGTGCGTTCTGCCGAACGCGCTCCAAATATTCGATTGGTATTAACTAAGCGCGCAAGGCGCGCGTGGCAAGTGTTCCAGTGTTCGGTTCGTTGATTTACGGCACCTTTGATTATCCATAATGGGAGCGCAACAAACACAAAAAAATACAAAACATCCGTCTCAATTGGCGCGCGCGCCACGATTGATGCGTGGTAAAAAACCGACACCCGACGGAACGGACCGCTCGACTCCGCGTTCGGGCGCTCCAACGAACACAATGGAGCGCGTTCCAAAATGGTAACAATTTCGCGCGTTTGGAGCGCGCGCCAATGTTCGCTCTCTTGGAGCGCATAGTCGATACGCAGCTTTAGAATATAGGTATTCTTTTTAACTCAAGTACATCATAACGAATATAATTCAGAAACCTGTATCTCGACATTCGTCTTGTTTGTCGGGAAATAAAGATGAATCACATTGATCTGCCCACCTTTGTGCCATGGTTGCCAATTCATGAGACCATTTCTGAAAATGATTACTATTATATACATTGATGCCATCGGCAAAGACGGCAATATCTATCGCCATTTATTTTGGAATCGTATATTTTCTTTAGAAGTAGTAAATATAGTCTTATAAATTATGAAACCTATACTATCGAAACACGCAGCTTTATAAGACTCGCTAGGGCTCGCGAAGGTTTTAAGCCGGTAAATTTTTCTATATATTTTTTTTATATTATATAACATATCTAGACATATTTAAATTAATGTGCTAAAGCCTAAACCCAAAGGTCTTATAGTTTTTCCGTAAATTGTACCACAAAAATGTACTTAAAGAAAGAAAGAAAAGACATTTATTTGATCACAAACAAGAAGACATATTGTATATTACACATACACAATATTACCTATAATATATAAATTTCAAAGCTCTTGCCTATCGGATGTGCCAAATTAGTTTGATTCGGCAGTCAGTTAAACAGTCAGTTAAACATGTTAAGCATGTCACCTGACACCGGTTTTCGATCAAACCATTGACACATCACTATCACGGTTGTCGAGAGTTTAGTAAATAGTTCATATTATACAACAATGACAATAAGTATAACAGGAGCACAGATGAAACAGACAGACGAACTCATTAAAATAGAGAAAAAAAAACCTAAAAAATAAAATATAATATACAATTTATAATACACAACATATTAATATGACAAAAATCATACCACCACCATTGCATATACACAATTAGTGTATATAGAGTGTACATAATGATCATTATTAAATAATAGATATGTTCCCAATTATGTGGTCCTGCATGTTTCATTGCTGTTCAATAAGAAATTTCTTTAAAACTTTACTGAATGTTTTTATGGTGTTAAGTGCTCTTATTGGCGGCGGCAGGTAGTTCCACACTTTAGACGCTGCATATCGAAAGCTACCTCTACAAGCAGCAGTTTTATGAGGGTGTATCGCAAGCTGCTGCGAGCGCTGCCTGCGTGCGGTAAGCCAACTTAATTTATTATATAAATACAGCGGTTCTTTAAACTTCACGACTCCGAATAGTATTGGTAGTGCGATAGTGGGGGCTCGCTTCGTTTGCCCAATAAAATTGATTTGATGTTAAGTTATTACCTAGGTCCAGCAGCGGATCTCTCCTGGCTGCTGCTGTTGGTGAAGATAATAAGATAAAAGACAAAGCTCGTAAAAGGACGAAAATATTAGTACCGATGCAGCATTATTTAATAGCACACGGTATTTCACGGCACGCGGCGGCATCATGTACCTAAGTGAAGAAAAGCCGAGCATACCCAATGTAGCTGCAATACACCGTAGCGCGTAAGTATCATAGCTTTAACCTACTGCCCCGTCGTATATATATAATTTTACCATCCTTTATTTCACTTACAATCTAGCCGTAATATATTTTAGTATTTATGTTATTTTTTTAATAATTGATAATATTACAGCATGAATAAAATCTTTTGTCACTAGTTTTTTGTTTATGCTATTACTGTAGCAATATATTTACCAATTTTTTCATATTAGCGGCTCCCGGTAGGTATTTCAAATTTCCTAAAGCAATAAAATTTCTTTTGTTATTAATACGTTCAATTAGGTCTTCAACATCCTGTTTCGTAAGTAAGGCGTTCCTGTCATATCCTTTACAAGTATTGCTCGGCCCAGGACTCTGTAATGAAGAGATGATGAAGATGTTAAAAAAACAAAGTAAGAAGTATCTCCACAGGTAAACAAGGTGAGACATTTTAAACTTTCTTAATTTTAAAGTAGTTTATTGCATAGAAAATTAAAATTACCTTATATTTACATAGTGTATGATTTGTGCATATGTCACAATATCTCAATTGGTGTAAAACGGCTTCTTTAAAACAAAATATTAGAACTATAAATTTTATACACATCATAGAAAATTAAACGATGAAAGGTAAATACCGTCAGTGTCGAGGCCATGTAGATATTTATTAATGTCACGTCGATGTATCAACAGAATCATGTAAAATGTAGTTTGTTGTATACGTTTGTTATGTACATTGTTTTATATTTATTATTTACAATCGTTTATATAAATAGCAAACCAGTAGAGGAAAGTAATAAGCAACAATTTGATTTTATTGACAGTGTACTACGGTACAACGAAAGCGGTAATAGTATTTTTATAAATTGATATAAACGCTGATTTTTAAAGTTATTTAATAAACATTACTCTTCAAATTCTTATGAGATTAAATCTGATGAGATTTATGCCTAAATTTTATAACTATTAATATCGAGGTATTATGTTTAGTGCCATCAAAAGGTTTTTGTTAAGTGATTATGAAGAAGCTAGATTTTCTAGTTCGGAGACTATTCGTAATAAAAAAAACAAAGAAATTGAAGTCCATCGATTAACATTTACCACCACATACATATAGTTTTTTACAGAGAAATATAAAAATTATCAATTAAGTATTTTATTTTCCAGGTCCTAAGCCTGCAATTCAAAATGTAACAACGATACCCAGATTTGGTGAGCTTCTAGATTTTTTCAATAAAAGAACAAATTTAAAGCTGAACGTTTTCGACAAAATGCTTTCAGACGAAATGCTATTAATAAAGAAAAATATCCACAGTAAAGACGTGACCTTTATACCATATGTAAATTTGTCAGCTAAATACGTTGCTTCAACTCCAACTTTAGAAATCAAACAACAATGGCCAACAAAAACAAATACTTTTTTCACAAGAAAGCCAAATGAAAATCTTAAAAATGACTACACCAGTAAAATTTATGGTTACACTGAAAAAAATAATTTAATCAAGCATACAAACATTTCTAATAATGTTATACGACATCTAAAAAATAAAGTTATTGGAGTAAGAAGCTTTAAAGATCATGTGAATCATGAGAGTATGCTTGATGAAGATAAATGTACGTGTTCAAAAGAAAATAATCCTACTACTTCCTGTACGACACATTATACTACACAATATACTACACAATATACTACACCATATACAAATAGCAATAAATTAGATTGTACGCGGACTACGATTCCCCTGTGTACGCGATATTTATATTCATTTTTTCCAATTTACACCTATACATTTGCATCACCACAATTTGAAATTATAACAGTTTTGCCAACATTCACATATGAAGAGAAACAGACACAAAGACATCATAAACATAAAAAACATAAACATCATAAAAAGAAAAAGCCGATTGATATTGAAAGTTATTACGAAGAAACACATCAGACAGAGGGAGATGAAAACATGTACAATGAAGAGGAAGAAAACCATCATTCTCAAACAAAAAAGTATATGGTTGACTACGGCAAAGAAAATGCTGAACGTATAAAACTTAATTACTTTT
Source organism: Calycopis cecrops (assembly GCA_001625245.1). Taxonomy (NCBI): domain Eukaryota; kingdom Metazoa; phylum Arthropoda; class Insecta; order Lepidoptera; family Lycaenidae; genus Calycopis; species Calycopis cecrops. Next base: position 141,915 of record LUGF01053339.1, read on the forward strand.
CTGAAGGTTACGAAGCAATTAAAAAGAAAGTTGATTCAGAGAATACTTATTTACAAGTAGATAAAGAACAACTCATTGATTCTATTATTGGTGATTTAAAGGTTTACAATGATGCCGTTATTAAAGATTGTTACTGTTCATCTTGGTCTAATATATTTCAAACTAAATATTTTACTATTCATATTATAATATTAATTACACTCTTTATGTAGAATTTTGTGTATACATGTACTAAAATAAATAAAATAAAATATTTTTTTTCAATTTGCATTAAAGTCCTTACAAAATCTGTAGTCTACTAATCCGCATAGGTTGGCCATTAGATTGACACATTAAATTGCAGAAGCCACACATCCTCACCAAAGAACACCATTGAGTCCAAGAATGATCCGTAAGTCTAATGAAATTACAACAACAGAGAATATGGCTGGGTACATGGGAACCATTAATAAAAACATAATCAAATGTTTATTTCAAAGAAAAAATACTTGGAGGTGATTGGGGCGAGCCTATATTATTATAATATTATTGCCATTCGCAATTTATTTTTTCACATTATTGTTAAGTTATTATTAGATTCTAAAACGATTATTCTTATGCTAGATCTGAACGAAGCTTAATTCTTTATTCTACAAAATACCAGTAAAATAATATTTCTGATAGCGTTGTGTGATTTCTTATTGCAGCTGTAAGAGGTAGTGCCACGCTGCATGTATACATGTAGTCGAATTGGGCCGACACGACCGGAGAGGTACCTTTCACTTACACGAAACCGGCGTAAAATGTAGCGTTTCGTGTGGCGTGTAAGTAGCCGTTTGCCCATGGAGGGAGGAGGAAGGAAGGGCAATGCATCTGTACAACCTCTATGCGGATATCTATGGGCGTCGGTAATCATAAAAATGACTCCGATTGCTCGTTTGCCCCATGTACTAAAAAAAAAATTATAATGATATTAATTGATTGCGTTGGCACCTAAATCAGGCCGGGGCGATCCGGGAAGTTAGATACTATACTTTTAAAACAAACGGGGCAAACAGACAGTTTGATAGATACCGACGTCCATAAACATATTCATAATCTATATATTAATACATGAAGCAAAAACATTAGGAACATTTTTACGAAAATTATGCGTACGGAGGAGTACGAAATTTGGCACACATATAGTTTACGTGTAAGAGAAGTGCAGAACGCTAATATATTTTAATAATAATGTTTATAAAGTACTTTAGTTTAATATATAAAATTTTACACACAGTACCAAGCATTTGACAGATTGATGTAAGATACACGTAATTATTGACGGCTTTCTATGTGTTTTGCAAGTGTTGAAAATTCTACATAAATTGTTTACCTTAGTTACAATGTCAATGTTTTTAATTACAAAAAAGTTTCACTTACATCGAGCTTCGATCTTCGCAGGATCGCTTTTTAAAATAATGTAGCCCTTTCCTATTTCTTTTGAGTAGCAAATCATACCTTCCCGATCGTGCCGGTTGCATACAGCTGCAATGCAGCCACTACCTCTTACACAAATGTAGCATTGTGTACCAGTATGTCCCCATATACAATAATAAAAGAAACATGTATTGCAAATTTATAAGTGGATGGCTCATAATTATTTTACCGCATACATATAGTATAATATAATATATTTACGTTGAATGAATGAAGCTCAAGTTTTGTATACTTAATAGTTATGCAAACATTAACACCAAATAAAATAAAAATTTACTAATATTATAAATGCGAATGATTGGAAGCATGGATGTTTGTTGCTCAATCACGACAATACAACGTTTTCGTTAACGTTTCTTCTTCATTATTCTGGTACAAATCAGAACAATACATAAACTATAGTAATAGTAACTTTCGCGAGTGATTTTGTCCACGAATGCAAATTGCAGAGCGACAATGTAATTTCCAATTCCTTCTCTAATGTTTTCTGATTGCTTTTTTAATGTTCTCCGCAACAGCAACAATTGTTCAGATTTTTAAGTTAGATAGGCCATTTATTAGGTAATTCTTTAAATCTATATAGCATTGAGTTACGAGAAATAGGATGAAGTATTCGGGTAACGAGGGTGAAACCACGTCAAAATGCTAGTATGAAATAAAAATACCTATTTTTGTTTCATACTCTTTGTTATTATACAGAAATGCAATGAATGTATAGTCATAAATACAATCAAACTTGACGACACGAAATATGCTCTTTTATCAATGTTGGTACGAAACTCGTATGCGAGATCATCTTGCACATGATATTACCCATCTTCTAAGTTCTAATAATATTTGGGTCTCTGATAATGCCGTTGTGGAATATTTTCGTATACTTATATTTCCAATATCGAATTACACACGAGGATATGATTGATTAGCCAGAAAAGGAAACTTCTGGCTTCTGGTCGTCATACACACAAAACTAAAACACGTTCATCGCATTTCCCTAATATTAATTTATAAATATTTATATGTAAAGAGGAAATATTTTTTTGCTTTTATCTAATAAGCTGAACTGGAGAAAAACTAAAACACGTACATCGGATTTTACCTAATATTCATTTACAAATATTTATATGTAAAGAGGAAAGATTTTTTTTAGTTTTATCTAATAAGCTTCAAAACTGATACTAAAACTAACTACTAAACTAATTTTAACCATTCTATTACTAACAGAAAGCTATATCACTAGGGACTAATATAACCTTATTTTATTACGATTGAACAATTTTTATTTTTGACGCTGAACTAGGGGACGGGTCTACTAGTAAATTTTCCTTTGAAGTAGTTGTACGTTTGTTGTACGAATGCCCCAAAGTGAACGTCAAACGCAGGCTTATGGAATGAAAAACCTTGCAAGTGTGGGTCGAGCTCGCTTACTGAAGGTTCCTTACAACATAGTACAAGGACAACACCTTGTAAATTAATAAACCTAAATTAGCGGGAGTATGCACTTATATTGTGTGAAATGAACGACAAAAATAACTTCATAATGCTTTTTTTTATAACTAAAATTATACATCACACAAAATTAATAATTTTGAGATTTTTGCCTTTATCCGCTTTATATTTTACTAACTGCGCCCCACGGTTTCGCCCGCGGAAATTTCCATGGAAAAAAGAAAATCATCCCATGCATCCCGCAAAATTTCGATCCCGTGGAAAATGATCCCATTTATTATATTAGTAGGATAGGATTTCTCATCACACTCTTTGCCAAATTTCATGATTAGATATTGGTCACTGAGAAGTAGATTATTTTACTTCGGCAAAGTTTAGATTTTCTTTACAGGCGGAAAAAAAAAACTATATTATACTAGCTGCGCCCCGCGGCTTCGCCCGCGTAAATTTCGATATCGTGGAAAATCATTCCATGGCATCCCTCAGGAACATTTTTTCGGGATAAAAAGTATCCTATGTTATTTCTAATACCTCCAGGAATATGTGTACAAAGTTTCATAATGATCGGTCTAGTAGTTTTGGCGTGAAAGCGTAACAAACAAACTTACATTCACATTTATAATATTAGTAAGGATAAGCGATTGCCTTTTAACTATATAATGCTATAGACGTAAGTTAACGGTTTCGCCGAGCGTCGGCTCGTGTGTCTAATCTCCGAGTGCTTTTATGGCTCGTGCCACTGTCTCGTAAACTTGTATTGCCTATTTCGCTCTGATAGTTTTCCTTTTAATTTATTCTTTAACTACTAAAATGGTTTTTGGACATCCAAACTTAATCTATAGGTACTAATATAATGAAGATTCGCTTGTATTGAATAGTTCTACTAAGCTAATAGACCGATTTGAAAAAAAATCACATGTATATCATACTAGCGGAAGCCCGTGACTTCGTTTACGTGAATTCGTATTTTTTCCGTAGTCGGGTACAATGTAGCCTATAGCGTTAACTAATACTGAAAGAATTTTTCAAATTGGACCAGTGGTTCCAGAGATTAGCGCGTTCAAATAAACAAACTCTTCAGCTTTATATTATCAGTATAGATTAAATCATTGGAATCATACTTCATTTCTGGCAAAAAAAGTCGAATGTTTTCGAAACATGAGAGGTCCGTATGAAAACGTCGATAACGTAACTCAACGAGTGAAATATCTCATAATAACCGTGTGTCGTGTAAATACGTTACAAAGCCTGTAAACGTATGCGTCTCCGCATAAATTTTCAGGATGTGTAACGTAAACATCGGTAATGGACATGACGTAACGTAAACAGCGTTAGTGAAATTTCAGTTCGACAAAATGAAGTTCATACAGCAATTCGAAAATAAGAATTTCTTTTGCTGAAAATGCTGAAGCGTTGTATTGGAATTTACTTCGTTACGAACATCATTTGTGACAAGACCAATAATCGACATCGGAAAATGAAAATATTTTTCTGTAAAACTTTACATGCGTTCTATTGCGGTCTCTTCCTATTCCTGCTTCCGTCATGATCAATATTGTTCCGTTAAGGTATCGGAAAATTCGTTACTATATTCGAGATTCTGTTATAAACTTAAGATTTTTTTTTGTATTTACTATAGATATACGAGTACATTGATATATGATAAGTGCTATAGAAATATATATGGGCGGATTCGAATCCGCATCCAAAGAGCTTACTAGAGACCCGCAACCTCTGGCGCAACTTTATATTTTTTTTTTGGTATCGCAGGGGAATGAATTTACGCACGCTACCCAGGAGCCCGGACGGTTCAACCGGGTGCAGTGTCGGGCTCGATAACTGGGCTGCCCCTACCGACTAAAGCCCTGCAGGGGCTTTCAGCCGCTATAATTGGTGGGTCCCGGATCTATATGCAAGAGAATCCCTCCAGCGACAGGCTGGCCTCGGTGGCCAGCCTCCTCCGCCTTGGGGACTGTCCGGCTGCCTTTGTACAGACCCTACTCCATGTGGGAACCGTGCAATGGGGTCAGGTTCCCATCCTAACCCATCGTCCCAATGCTCCAACTGAGGCACCACGTCGGCCCTCCTAATCCACGCCGTAATCTGAGATTCAGAGGGACGGAGGGAATACTGATCCCATCCGCTGGGCGACGGACCAACCATTAAACGGCCGCAGAGGACAGGGAGGACCGCAACGACACACCGTATCTCCTCTTCCTCTGCGGCCCTACCGCCAATGCATCTGACGGTGCGCCCCCGTTCGGTCGCGAGAGACAGGGTGCCCGGCGACGGCACACCGAGACACCTCTCCTCCCGCGACCCCTCCTCCACGGACGCATTCATAGTGGGTTCCTGTGGAATCCCACTCGGAACGTCCCCTCCTGGGATCCCTCTTTGCTTCACCGTGATGGTTGAGCCATGGTTACCTAACCCCCTCACCACGACAAGGTGGAGATCCGTA
>LUGF01053339.1:152480-188468 GCA_001625245.1 Calycopis cecrops
ATTATGTCGCTCTGGTAGGTTCATTTACAATATGTGCCTTAATGAAACTACTTAAAACTTCTTTTTCGGTTACTGTTCTGTGTCTTATAGGTGTACTTACTTTTTAGGTTACTGTTGTTTGTGTCTTATGGGTGTTGTAGACTTACTTTTTAGGTACGAGCAATCTTAACCAACACGCACTAACATGATCGTAATCGTCGTACTAGCTTTGTGTAGTTTGTATGCTTATTTGTCTATGTAATTGAGAAAAAAGGAACTGACTGATTGATTACCTCTCCAGTTGACATATTATTATGTCGTCGTCACTATATTGATGGCTTCTTTGTACCTTGCGACCAATATCTTAATATATTTTATATTGAAAAAACCGAGAAGGTACTATAATAACTAACATTTTTAACAATTATATTTAAAATCTATATTACCATATCAATGTATGTACCTAGTCTCAATACTTGTTAGTGCTTGTTGCGTTAGTGCGTGCTTGTTGTTATATTCTAAATATTATCTAAAAATACCGATTTATAGCAAGTCCTTACGAAATACACTCTCTCGAGTAAATGTATCGATACTTCAGTGGTACCGTTTTCATCCCTGCTTGGGCTTCCCCACGAAAGCTAACACTACCTTCGCGCTTCGCTAACCGTGCTTGAGACCATTTGCCGTCTTCTCGGAGCCACTAAAGCTCCTTACTACCACGATCATAGATGTTCAGACACACTGTTTATGTTACAAAGTTTATTTCCGACAGCAAAATAAATTTTCTTTGCTTTAATGGTTTTTACGCAGATATTTGAAAATAGAAAAAATAGTTTGATCTAAATCCTGAAGATTTACTAAGTGATAAATATAGTTTGTGACATTTCCAATCAACAGACCGGAAAATATTAAACATTTTTGTGTAACTTTTCTATTTTTATACGCTTTATATTCCAGTTATAAAAATCATTTGATATTTTTCTGTGGCCCATGGAGGGGAAGAGAGGAAGGAGAGCAACGCTTATGCAAATTATTAATGCCGATATAGGCTCTGACTATTTGTTTGACGAAATAATACAATTTTATTAAATAATGTTATATTATTTTTATTTATTGTTGTGTAAAAATAAATTCGTATAATATTATCTCAATAACTATTTGACGACCGGCTGGCGCAGTGGTACAGGGCTCGGATAAGCGGAGCGTGTTGCGCCAGGGGTCGCGGGTTCGAATCCCGCCTAGGTCATGGATGTTTATCTATGTATTATATGTATTTCTATAATAAAAATCTTAAATATATAAAACTTCTTAAATTTATAAAACATATTAAATATATTCCGTTGTCTAGTACCCGTAACACAAGTCCTTACGGTACTTAGCACGGGGCTAGGCTAACGTGGTGTGTAAAGTCCACAGATATTTATTTATTTATTATTATTAACTATTCAGGTTGATATACAATATGCAAGTGTATCAGTAACATGTCAGTAGGTGTTAATGTTATATTTGCACTGCGTTTTTTGAACATCTCGCATCCAACCTGGACAACACTGAAACCATCGGTCTTGGTCGATGATCGACCAACAAAGTCTCCAAATAAAAATACGATCTGCGTTTATAAGCACTTGACATGAAATTTACATTACACTATTTACATAGTCATAAAAAAACGCGTGTATTTATATTATGTTTTACGGCTGGAGCTATTTTCATGAAATTGTCGGGTCTTCAGAGCTTGCAGATCTTGTAAATATTTATACATAGTTTCAACCATCCAGAGATTCGGCCTCAGGTTTCGTAAGGTATGTTTCGGTGCTGTATTGCAGATATATATTAATCTATCTATAGCATTTAATACGAGGTAGGTACAAGTATAAATATAAATAATTTTATACATTCAAGATTTTCAAGTAGGTCCATTTTTGTAACATGTTTTATTGTTTTAATAAATTTGTTTTTTGCGAGTAAACAGCAGTTTGAGCCTTTAACTGCCGACGCCTACATATAACACATAATCATTACTCTGAAGACGCATTGTCCTGCCCTACAAGGGGCTACCGGATACTCACATACTGCATGAAATGCAACAGCATTGCAATGTTATCGATAACATTGTAATGTTATCGTACCGGTAATATTGCAATATTACCGATAACACTGCAATATGACCGGTACCGACCCGTACAGATTTTGTAGGTACCGTTAACCTATGTAATATACATAACATATTATGTTTCTCTATGTAAGCAACCTCACTTCGGGTATCTGTCACTTTACGGTGATACCATGTAAGTACAAAATATCTTCACGGCCTAGTTCGCCTAATTCCGTTCCAATGCAGCAACGAATTAATTCGTTATTTTCTATAAAATATTTTATATATATCTTACGCCATTTCTAGAATCACAAACCGTATTAAATCCTGAGCGATTTTACGATATAGCCTGCGAATTCTTGTGATTGAAACACCTGCTAGTTGTACTTTTCCCGCCGTCATCTAGCTTCGATTAAACATTTCCTGTACCAAATAAGATCACCTACAGCACAGAGCTTCCTACCTTTAAAGCTTTTGTTCAAGGTAATGACATTATAGTTTAATATTAAACATTTTGTAGATTTGGAAGACTTGGACTGTGGCGCAAAATTATAGGAATAGCATATTATATTCCTACAGGTTGTGTAAGTTATTAGTATTATTACTTACTAGCTGCGCCCCGCGGTTTCACCCGCGTAACTTTCGATCTTGTGGGAATATCGGGATGAAAAATAGATGTTGGCCGATTCTCAGACCTGCTCCATATGCTCACAAAATTTCATGAGAGTCGGTCAAGCCGTTTCGGAGGAGTATGGCAACGAAAACTGTGACACGAGAATTTTATATATTAGATTAGGTCAGACAACAAAATATTGAAATAACCTTTTCGAAAGGTAACCCCTTTCGATCTTTGATCTTTATACAGATTATTCATTCACGCTTCTTTCCCAAGTTCTGAAACAAACAGTGGTAGTGCTCCTATAGGATTCAATATTGATGACAATTTTCTTGAACTTGTTCGGCTTGTAAGGGATTGCCCCTGGGGAGTTGGGGTTGGGGAAAAGAGTTACAAAACATCACTTTCAGATTTCATGGGTATTTACTACCTGAAACTCAACTCGCTCTTCCCACACGAGGCTCGCTCTTGACTCGTCTGGCTTTCCTATGTAAAAAAGTCTAATATTAGATAAAAAGTTCTTATTGATGATGATAAATGAAAGAAACAAGATGAACTGGTCCTTAAGCCAGTTCTAGCGTAGAGACCACGCCTTACCAAGGGCAGCTGCGGGTGTTGGGGGTTTTGCTCTAACTCCTCCCTTATGGATCCCAATGAAAGGAATGAGCGTCAGAAATAAGTATTATATTATGATTATAGTATCATAAAAATATAAAGAAGTTAACCTAACGTTAGGAATAAGGTTGGGGCCTAAGAATAGTAGGCCGTTGAAGGAAACTGACGCGGTACTTTACTTTACTAATTTTAAAATAATTGAACTAGAATAAATATAAAAATCATTGATTTCTAATATATGATTAGGCACAACCGCTGAGACATCAAGGGCAGCGATAGTAAAAGTAAAAACTCAAAAAAAAATCTACCGTAGCATAGGACGCTCTCCAGCGAAGTGGAGTGACGAAATACGCAACGATGGCGGTGGCCAAAACTGGCAGATGATGATAATGAGAACATTAATTTAAGATCTCTGAAGACAGGGCCGGACTGAACATTTGTAGAAGCTATAAAAATGATCGCCCATAGTTTTAATGTCCGCCGGACGACAGTAATGCTCCATAATGAGACTTTCGTCGTTGTGAGGGCGCGAGTGTAAATCAAAGTTCACTAGATACATTAAGTATTGATTTAATGTCTTATTTTTACCCGACTGCAGAAGGTGGGTAATGTTTTTCAAGTACATAATATGTACGTATCTATGCTTTTTGCCACGCTACAGTCTAAGGTTGTAGATTTAATTGTTGACTTTCAAAAAGTAATTCCTGTAATTCTATTTTGAATAAAAACTTTTTCTTTTTCATTTTCATTTTCAAGGGTTTGGCGGCTTGTAGCGTGTGAGGTATCGTTAGAGTTGTCTCGATCGCGCGAGTGACACTTGGTACAATAAGGTATTTATTTATGTTTTTTGATTTTAGGTTTGGTCAGACTACACTAGTTAATATTAGCGATCACCCATCCGATCTAGCCCAAGTTTGGTGGTGACGGATCTTGGTGGCCTATGTGAACTTCCCCGCAAAACCAAAAAATTCAATATTAGAGATGCACTGGCACATTCATTAGGCTATACAATACTTATATTAATAAAAATTGTATAATGAATACTTCAAAAATTAAATTAATTTCAATCAGTGCTGAATACGCTAAATAATGGCACTAGTTTTATGTTTGAATACTTTAGTTTATTTTGTTAAAATCAAGCTAAGACTACCTCGTTAGTTTTGTGATTTAGTATCTACTCCTATTTTGTATTAGTTTGATTGTAAGAACATTTCTAAGTCTTAGTCTAATATTGTAAAGGTGTTGTTTTTCTATATGTACTTTATATAGAATAAGTAACGTTTCCTTCAAACAGTAAAGAAATTATTTTTTCACATAATTCAATCATCGAAAAGATCACGACCGAATCCATGCTCTTTGAATTTAATTATTTTTATATAGACCCTTCATTTACATTCAATTCTATTCAATGTTACTTTTTCTACTTTAGATAATTAGAAAAGCCTTATTTTTTATCCCCAAGAGTTTGAAGGAAAAAGAATATGTTCGATCTATATTTTAAACATCTTTGCTACCAAAATAAAACGTCTTATCGCATTTGGCAAACATTTTTGGACAAAAACTGTGCCTTTTTGATGTAAAAACCTTTAATGCTATTGTCTTATAGTAACACAATGAAAGATAAGAGATTTGATTGAGTTCCCTGAAACCTGTTTAGTTTCTCTAGAGAACAACATTAATACTTAATCGCTCAAGACAATTTAAAGGACAAATACATAGAGTCGTAGGCAATGTACATTTTGTATACGTATCATATTATACATTTGTATTATGGTATGAATGTTTTGATTAATGTTTTCGTTCCAGAAATATCCTTACATGGTGTAGACATGAACAGCATCAATTGAAACCGTTAAAACTTACTTAACACATTAATTACAACAGCATTACTACTTAAACTACTTGCTACATCATGGTATACTTAGGGTTCGGCACGGGAGAGCAATGACACAACCGATAGATTTGGATGCTCTTGTATTAATCATCATAAAAACAATATATTCTGCTTTATATATTAACACTCATCAACATTACACTACTACAATTTAACAGCGTGGGGTTGACAACAATTTAACCTCTCTAAATCCAATGATGTTACAAATTACAGAGAGCTTCCGATTACATCAGCTTTCGCTCGAAAAGCTCGAACTACACAACTCTCAGCACCCGCGGCACGTACTCGCTTGAAGAAGTGTGGGTTTACTTTGTAATTTTTATGCATTAACGAAATCCGATTTCTTACTTCCGTAAATTCTTAGAGGAATGCATTAAGTAAGTCCATTTTCAATTCCCGTTGTGTAAGAAAGAACAGATTATAAAATTGATATTACTTAGTATTTTATTAGTATATTTGAAGATTTAATTAAACACTGCCTAGAGAACAGGGAGAGGTAGTGCTACGCTGCCTTGCCGCCGAATTGAGCCTGTGTGACCGGGGAGGTACCTCTTGACAGCTATGCTGTCGCGTTGCTTGTGGTGTGTTTGTATGAAAGAAGGAGAAGGAAAGAGGGCAGCGCATCTGTATAGCCTCTATACAGGAGGTTTCTAAACTAATTTCGTCTACTGCCTACTTTAGCTTTCAGTTATTTTGTAGCGTTCCCAATTTTTTCACCCGAATAGCGAAGCCCAAAAGGAGAGCGGGTATATGTACTTTCATCCCATCAATTCGAAAAACGCTCATTGGTTCGCTAAAAAGTGCGCCTAAAATAAGTGTTTTTGTAAGAAGAAGATTTGAATTTGAAACGCTAATGTTGCTTTAAAAATTACAACCAAAAAGATGAACCACAGACTAAAGAGGCCGGCACGGTAGAGTGCAGTACGCATCGCGCCGTGCATAATCGGCTGTATGGATAACGGCTTTGCCTTTTGAACAAATTAAACAACAAAACAATTAATTTAACTTTCAATAATTGCACAAATGTAAATATAAAATTTTAATTGTATATCACGTACATAATTTTATTATATATACTAAAACTAAAAGGTATTGTAATAATAAACACGATTTACTTATTTATTTTTCTCATAGGGATAAAAAGTAGAGTATTTGCCATGGGATGATTTTCTATTTTCCACGGAATTGAAATCTACGCGGGTGAAACCGCGGGGCTCAGCTAGTTCTATATACAAAGAGAGAAAAGCTTCTTTAATATAAGCTAACATACCTAATATTTAGAGTATTATATTCCGTCAACATTTTGACAACAGACAAGTGAAGGGATATGTGGATGTTGTGGATTTGGTCCTGTTCAAACAATGTTAGGACTTAATGTATTCTTGGGCAAAATTTAAATATATTTGACATTATCCCTAGTGATATGCTTATTATCATTAGGTATAACGTGCAGAAGTGGTTTTGGTTCAGCACAATGCCGGTTACCCTGGTTGTCATGCGGATATTTTTTTTTACGGTATACGGGGGCAAACGAGCAGTCGGAGTCATATTCATGACTACCCACGCCCATAGACATCCGCATAGAGGCTACACATCCTTTCTCCTCCCACATCTACTTACACACCGCACGAAACGCGATAGCATAGCTGTCACTTCCTCCTCCTCCCCGGTCGTGCCGGCCCAACTCGGCTGCATGCGAGCACGCAGTGTGGCACTACCTCTTACAAAGATCCTCGAATAACGGACCATCTCGCAGAGAAACCCCAAGCATAGCTGTCTCCAAAGCACTCCACTCCTTTTCTATATCTATTATGAATATCATTCCACTTACGATGCTCATTTTCTACATCTGATAATGTTTCGCATACCATGAGCTCGCACCATCGGGTTTTGTCAAACACACTGACGCCAACAATATTTTTTTATAAACTGATATTTTCTCACCTTTTATGTTCCTTTAACTTTAAATGTTTCAGTATGTTTACCACAAATAAACTGAACTTATTATTTATTTATGTTTACTCGTACATGTATTTAAAATAAACATGCCTAATGAACAGTTACCTGAAGCATGATGATCATGGTTTACACATCAATCGGACCTGCATGACATCCAATTTGCATGTAATTATCATCAGAGGTGCGTGATGCTCATTAGCCAACAAATTGGCTTAAACGAGGCAACATTGTACGCAACGAATTTAATTAATTAGATGCCTACCCTCTTGGTCTCAGGTATTATGTGGAAAGTAGAAACGAGTGCCAGTGGAGGTGGAAGGAGAAAAGAGGGCAGCGTGTCTGTACAGCTTCTACACGGATATCTATTGGCGTCGGTAGTCATGAAAATGGCCCCGACTGTTAGTTTGCCCCCTATATCATAAAAAAAGAATATATGAGGAACCTAGATGTGTTAAATCCATTAATAAATCCAGCTAGTGCATGGACTATAATTAACAAGAGCGCTAGGATACTAATTTAAGAGGTAGTGCCATGCTGCAAAGTAGCCGAATTGGAACGGCAAGACCGGGGAGGTCCCTCTCGCTCACATGATAGTAAAGTGTAAAAGTCGTAAAGTAACACCTATTCTGTCATGTTTTGAACGTTGTGTGAGTTTCCGGAGACCCATGGTTGGAGAAGGAGGAAGGCAGACAACACAACTCCGAAATCTTTATGTACTCAAAGTCTCCGACCGCTCATTTGCCTCCTTTCATTATTATAAAAAATTACTTAATGTAGATAAGTATCTGTGTCCAGCAGTGGCCTTGTAAGTACCTATATACTTACATATTATGTTACACTTTTTCTACATATCTATGGTGTGCTTACATATCTTTAGTCTAAAAGACAAAATCGAAAATCAGAAAACTTGTTATTTCTTAATCTTCAAGTAAATAGAAGATATTAGAATGAATAAGTTTTTTGAATTTCGTTTTTATCCTTAAATAACAAAAATATAAGTAATAATTGAAACTTAAGTGTTATCCGTTCATATCCTACTAATCCTACTAATATTATAAAGGCGAAAGTTTGTAAGAATGTTTGTTACTCTTTCACACAAAAACTACTGAACGGATTTTCATGAAACTTTACAGTAATATAGCTTTCATATCAGAATAACACAATAAGTTAAAATTTTGAATCATTTTTCAAGTCCGAAATCCACGGGGGCGAAGCCGCGGGCGGAAGCTAGTTATAATATATTTTACATCTCCGAACAAGGATCGAATGTTTCGACCTAAAAATTATAATCATACGAATATGGATGTATTAAGTTTAAGCGAATGTTCTCTTACGACAGGAGTACATTATCGGATTTTATCGACATTATTAAGTTCGAGTCCGTTTACAAGCGCGACGTTTCAGATGCTTAACAGCGTAAGTACTGAATTGTGACAACTTGTCTTGATGTCAAGATGTCAAGTTATTAAAAGTACAAGATTTAAAAATTCGCAATAACTGCTTAGTGTACCAAGCTACTTGTTTGGTTTTTAATTTGATTAAATTTATCACTGAGGTTTAAATGAAATTAGTTACATGTGACAGCTAAAATATGCAAAGTTTCTAAACATATGCATATTACATTTGTAACAGGCGCCTGGAGTTAGTTTTCACGCGCAAAGTAATTATAACTTATTTACCTACATGTACAACGGTTTATATAAAATTCAACCACTTGTGGCGAGGTATGTATTTAGTCTTATTTTTGGGTTTCTTCTATAAATAATATTTTTAGTTTTAAGTTGTATAATAATACATAATTTAAAATATCACAGGACTACTTACTTAAATCAATTCAATAAGATCTTCAAAAATGTGCTTAATTCTATTTTTACCCCTAACAATTTCCCTCCTATTTTCAGCGTGTTTTTGGGTATAGTAATTGTGTCATTGTGTTCTGTATATTATGTGTACGTGTATCCGACAGGTATTATCCTGGCGAATTACGCACGGCCGAGTTATCCATGGAAACGGAAACCGTATCTCCCCTCTTACCGACCTCATCTCGATGAATATAAAGAAATTGATATCATAATTGCTGTAGTTATTAATAGCTTGGGCATTGTAGCTGAATTGGGCTGAACCTCCCAGGGGCGCGGAGGTGCCTCTCGCACATGATATCGCCGTAAAGACTAAAGTGACAGCTATGCTGTTGTTTTTTGTTCGGTCTGTTCGTGTCCGGTGGCCTATGGAGGGGGAAGTAGGACGGAAAGCAACGCATCTGCATATGCTATGTGACTTCTTGATTGTGTAGATTTGTATTAGAATGGTTAAAATTGGTACAGCGATTGTAGTGCTAATTCGATACAATCAAATCAAAAGTCTTTCATCTTTGTAACCTTAGTGTGGATAAGAAGTACAGATTTTTCTTTGTAGTACACGCACTAGTAACATGGCGTATTGTACTGCAACGAACTTAAGAAACATCGTGTACATGTCCTTAGTAGCTGCAAGCTTTAACTGTACGACCCAATGCTTGAGGCAAATTGGACAGGATCAATATTTATCAACAGAGCATGAACATGTTTCTCTAACAGGAATTTGCACTATTTAGTAGTTATATGACAAATAATAATTAACGCCCGGCGAAGTGGGCACAGGCTGGCTTAACGAATTCTATCGAATTAGTATTATTGTAAATTTTTAAGGTTCTGTACTCGAAGGTTGAAAACGAAACCCTATTTATTAAGACCGACCTGATCACCCAGATTTTATTTATTTATTTATTTATTTATTTAAGGCAGTACCTACATGCATAAATACAATATAACAATAAGTTTGGATATAAAAGAAGTTCTGATGCGTGCAATTTTACAGGTGCCACAGCACCAGCATAGCAGGTGTATTAAGTCGATATTCAGAATAGAATCAGCAAGTAAATAGTAATAATTTCAATGTAAATAGTAATAAGTGAAGAAAATAAAATAAAATTGTGTATTACATTAAATAAAATAATTTAACTTGCAGTTACCTACATGCAAAATATTCAGATTCAAATAAATAAGATAATAATCAAATAAGATAATAAAAACTTAAGATTAGATTAGTGTCAAAGAATTAATAGGTTAATTAATTAATTGGACCGACATACAATTTTTATTTAGTATTTTTAGTTTGTGCTGTCTGTCTGTGTGCCGCCGCTGTTTGTTTGTTGTAACAAATACAAAACATTATTATAATTACAAATTCAGCGTGCATTATGTTTCATTCAAAATGTGCGCTGGCTCCCATAAATATAAGTTTGTCACTTGAATAAGTTGTAATTCTCCTATTGCCGTTGGCGTGGAACCTACAGCTTTTTAATTTTGTAACATAACATTTTATACCTAGGTGTACCTAATATAAGATACAGACATAAAGCTAGACAGATTTTTTAAATTCGATTTAAGGTTTGGTGACATCTGTATAAACTGTAAATTTTATTATATTATAAAATGGGAATGAATGTAAAATGGAATACGGAAATATTCATACTTAATAGATTGTGATAAAAATATATGTGGACAATTTTATCATGCATTTTTACAGTTTGTGTTGTATATAATATACGAATAAAGATCTCAATATTCTACGTTAACGTATAAAGGGATGTTAAACTACATAGGAGTTGTTCACAAATTACTGTAGCATTTACGATAGAGATCGAAGATGAGCCTCGATGTAGGTATCTCGCTTAAAGAGAAGGGATCTAAGCAAATTTAACATACTTTACAGAGTCGTTGCGTGGGTATAGTTCCACGACTGCACGATATCTATGCATCAAATTAAAGACTTTCTATATTCAAAACACAACTTTTAATGGAATAACTCAGGTTTAATGAAACTTATAGTCAGGAGTGGAAATTCACTTAATTTTGCGACGCCGTGCCTTCGGGCGGCATTAAGATTTGGGGCGACATAAATATTTTGGAAACGATAAATCTTCAAAGAGCATGAGATCAAAAAACAGCTCATACAAATAAATAAGGCACAAAATCTTTTGTTTCTCGACGTCTTTTGAAATATAGTGTTATGATACCCTATTCAAATTGACTACGCGGAAAATCCTATGTTTCTAACTTGAACTATTTAGGAGTTTTTAACGTATTGAAAATTATGATATTAAATATTATAACCATGGTGGTACATGCCGTGAAGTTTATTGCGAACCCCTTTGGGGTAAATAAAATAATTGGTGTTCGTCGTAAGATGCCAACTAAGGCTAACAATGATTAAATAAACACACATCTTATTAAAACACATGATTAATTATCGTGCTAGGATTAAGTTCTGATTAGTACAATTTGCGTAATTATTTACATGATTGTTTTTTAATATAGTATGTTAAAATATTTTTTTTATATTATTAAAAACCTGTCACCAAAGAAGAAGCGCAGGCTTTGTACAACCTATTTTTTTTGTTCTTATGTAATATAATTTGTACCATTTATTTAGGTAATTAAGACATTTGTTTTCGTTTAAGTGTACTATTTTTAAAAGTTCGTAATCAAACGCAATGAAAGCATAAACTAAACGCAGTTATGCATTAAACAGTTGCCATATGTAAAATAATACAAATATCGAAATGATGAATAATTATTTAGAAATAGAAATAAAATAAAAGAATCAAGCCGAACGAAAGAGCCAATAATATAATATTAATAAGCTTTACTAATAATCGTATGGCATGCGGCCTTGCCTATGCAGAACACACTGACGTTCCAAAAGGTTTGTACTAACATAACCTTAAAAAATTAAACTGCTTCTAACTTTTATTTCCGAACTTCTAAAAATATAAGAATTTATAATGGGTTTGAATATAATATTATCTACCCATTAAAACAAAAATATCACATAACTCGATAATTATTAGTTGTACGAAACTCCCAAACAAACCTGCCATTCGCCTTTATATGAAGTCCTAATGTACCTTCATGAACATTGTAAATGACGAGTGAAGTAACACTGCACACTTTGTTCATATATCATTTTTTTATAGTATACAGAGCATATCTGTAGAGTATATTTGTTCTGTGATACAGAGGTTAACGAACACTCGACGAACAGACGGCCATAGACATTCGCATAGAGGTTATACAGACGCGTTGCCCTCTTGCCCTCTACCACCGCATGCGGCATCACATATTTGGCAATGTTTAATACATAATGTACTAGTTTATATTAATAATAATATGTTATTTGCACATAAAATGAGTTTTTTTCACACATGTTTTGCTACTCACTTTATTCGTTATATGTGATTGATCTACTAGATATGTCATTGCTATAAATTATTATAAGAGTCGTAGTGCTCTCATCAATACACAACAAATACGCATCCATTGGAACCTGCTCGCATTTACGCCTCACTTTATTAGACTTTAGTAAACTTAAGTGGAATAAAATAACGCGTTTAATTTACTACTGGGATGCCGAGTACCCGAGCACATTTTGCGCAGCAGCAGAGCAGAGCGATTGTCACGCACTCTAGATTTTTTATCACTAGGTGATTTGCTTGGTTTCTTAGAGATTTAGTTAAGGTTTTATATGCATGAAACAAAATTTTTGGCAGGTAAGTAAATATATTATGTAAGGCGTTCTAGGTACAAGCTAAAGATATGTTTGTGTAGCAATATCCACATTATATGTATAACAGGGATTTGAGATTCTCTTACTTTCAGATTATTTTTATATTTATATATACAAATTTCAATTTTTTTAGTAAAGGATATTTAAATGCTCGAAGAATAAGATATTAATTTCTATTTTTAAAATATATATCTAATGCTTAGCTCAATATTTCGGTGAGCTTTTAAGATTAGATATTAGGTATTGTTAGAAATACAAAGTTTTGTTGTAAACGAAAGAACTCATACTTTTATTTGAAATTGCTTTCACGGTGAATACATTAGTGACAGTACATTATTTACAACAGGGATGTATTAATTGTATCAAGTGCGCGAGGCGGCGGTGTTCGCTGGCCGCTGTCGGGTTGTACGACAGAGTCTGTGAAAACCCGCGCACGGGTTACTCGTTACATCGCGGTACGCGCTTACTTCGTGTAATTTTAGTTTCGGACAAAACGAAACTTTATAAAAAAAATAGACGAACAGTTGAGAAAAAAAGTGTATTTTGGAGCTTATGATTATGCCAAATGTGTTTTTAATGGATTCTTTTAACATTTAATAATGCACTGCAAGAGAAATTGTTTATTTATGTTTGTTTGAGGTAACATATTCATACTTATTCTTTTCATCATTATATAATTTTATTTACTTAGATTAGATATAGATCTAAGTGAGTAAAATTATATAATGATGAAATGTATTTATTGATTTTTACGTTTCATAAATATTTGTCGATCATTGTGTAACGAAAAATGTTTTATCTACACTAATGTTGTAACATTCTACTTATGTTTTCAATACTTGACTTATAATAACTACTGTTATAGCTCAGACAACAAAAAACTCAATTTTAGCAATTTGACATGATGTTATAATATCCAAATCGATATCGTAAAATCTCATTATAACACTGTGTGAGAGCGAGAGAGAGAGAGAGAGAGTGGTGAGAGAGCCTTATTTCAAAATCCTAACAGCGCGCGTTCGCTCCTGATTGGCCCTGCGCGCGCTGCAGCTGCGCTCTCATTGGTTCAATGCCAGCTTGCAAAGGATTTGCGAGAAAGAGACAAAGCTCTACAAAAAAATGAAAGCAAAAATAAACGCCACAGACAACGAATAATCTACTGTTTAGTAGAAATTTAAAAGTAAAGTCATGTGATTTTTTCACATTATATTTCAACATTGAAGCTAGTATTTTATTAACATTGAATTATAAAAAGTATATATTTACGCGCCGCAATTTTTGCAATCAAATTAAAGTATTTAATAAAAATATTTATCTTCGAAGAACATTACATTTTAAATCGTCGGTCAAGCAGTCGTCGCCTCGTCGGTCAAACAGTCGTCGGTCCAACAACGAATGGGGCAATACGCGTGAATTTAATGTTTCGCAATGTTTGATTAATTGTATAATTGCATTAGTGAAGATATAGTAGTGTATGCAACTGCATATAACACGGGTATTAAAACACTCGTGAGGTACTATTTTGATACTCGCTCCGCTCGTGTCAAAAATTCACACTCGTGTTTTAATACCCTTCTTTATATGACAGTTGCATAAACTACTATTTATATTTTACAAGCATGCTAAGTGTGTGAGGATCGTGATATGTGACTCTCTGTTCTCTCTCTCTGTGCTCCCATTAAGAATGTCATAGAATATCATATCCCGCTGGTAGCTAGCGCCGGATCCAGGTGGAAGCTGAGGAATGCTGCAGCCACAGGCTCCGTTTTGATTAAGGGTCATTTATGATCATTTTTGTGCCCATAAAAGCGGCTCCTTTTGCAAGCCCCAGGTCCCATATCCAGGTTTCCAAGCCCTGGACCCACCAGAGCTTAATCCAGCAATGCCGCTGCCATTAATTAATAGCATTGTTTGCTTAAAGAATAAATATAAATGAATGTGTTCGATCCGCGTCCATGTGATTAGAGATAAAACTTTATAGATACAACTTCAAGCACTTCAGAGAAAAATAATAAAGCAAATGATCTGGAAGTTGCATATGTTCTGCAAGCAAGTAAATACGTTTAGTTGCACTGCAGCCGCGACAATATTGATGCTTCTTGTTTAACACAGTTGAGTGTTTTCGAGATGTTTTTGTTCTTATCGTATCTATGGCCTATGGAGGGCAACGCATCTGTGTAGTTTCTATACGGATGTCTATGGGCGTCGGTAGTCATGAAAATGGCTCCGACTGCTCGTTTGTCCCCCTACACCATAAAAAAGTCTAAATATGTTCTCTTTTTGTATATGCCACGAAAAAAGTAATTCTATTTTGTTATCTTTATTGAAGCCACTCCACCGCATTTCGCACGAAGTTTATGCGAACGACGTCAAAACGACAAAACACATTACCTACATCATGTAAGATTAAGTCACGTACGTGGTAATTTGGTATTTTGGAGGCATAAATAGATATTCACTAGCAGTGGTTAGGGGTTTCAACAGCGTTGTACCTAGGGGATATAATCCCGGGATTGTTTTTCAATCCCGGGATTTCGGGATTGGGCACAGACGATCCCGGGATCCCGGGATCAATCCCGGGATTTGAGGGTACCGTACAAAAAATGCGAAAATATCCAAAAATCAACTTTTATTTTTATTATTTAAACTTAAGAAATTGAAAAAAAATCTAAACAAAAAGTTTTCTCTTATAAACAAAATATAAATTAAGTAAAATATAAAAAATCAACATGGTTAGTAAATAAGTGTAACACAATTACACATTGATCAGTCATATTTATAATAATTATAGTAAATAATCAGACTTATTTCTCGTAGTATTTTAATTATGTAAACTTAAGAATTTAAAAAAGTCTTAACAAAAAGTTTTCTCTTTAAAACAAAAAATAAACTAATTAAAATATAAAAAATCAACATGGCTAGTAAATAATTGTAACAGAAGGCTAGTAATCCGTCATTAATCAGTCATATCTATAATAATTACAGTAATTAATCAGACTTATTTCTAAAGTATGTACGAAGAAATAGTAATGCATCCAACGTGACATCACCGAGTCTACTTCTTAGTTTGTTGCACATATATGCAGCCGACGAAAAAGCGCGTTCGGGCTCAATCGAATAGATCACTCATCAGAAAATCAATAGATACTTGTATGTTTTCTCTAGATTATGGCCACGATTGGAACTTGTAACTTCAAAAAGATCCATTTCCTTCTTAATAATTTTAGATAGTTCAGTTTCTGTAAATGATTCAGGAGCAGGGGACACATTTTTCATGCTGTTTTCTATTTCAAGCTGAAGTATTTCTTCGAGGTTTAAAGTACTTTTGTATGTAGTTGTTGGGTCGCATATTTGCATATACTCGGAATGGGATGCCTCGGCTTTGTCTCCTACAATCTTTTTAGGATTTAATCGTTCATTTAACGAAACAATCTGTTTTTTTAAAAATGTTTTATTGGGGTACGAAAATAAATCCGATATTTGATCATCTAAATTAATATCTAATGAAAAATAATGCGTTAAACTGTGAATGGTTTGTTCACAATTTTTCGACAGTTTCCAATTTCGCGAGTTATTTTGTAAACTAACGGTTTTTACAATCTTATGGTAACATACATATTTTTAAATTAATTTAATTTATTGATCCCGAAAATCCCGGGATTAAAGAAATTTAATCCCGGAATTTTCGGGACCAAAAATGGGCCGGGATCCCGGGATCCCGGGATTATATCCCCTAGTTGTACCGCACCGGCATATCAAAACCTCGTACAAAATTTACTATTTCCATACATCGTACATAATTCAGAGATAGTAGTAGCAGCTCTCGTTCACACGATATCGGCGTAAAGAGACAGCTGTGCTGTCGCGTTTCGTGCTGCGTGTGATTTTCCGGTGGACCATGGAGGGGAATGAAGGGTTACGTATCTGTACAAGCTCAATTAGGATATTCACGGCAGTCGTTAGTCATCAAAAAACGACTAGTTACATTTATTTATTTATTTATTTATTAACCACACTTATAATCTATCTTCACAGTTACCCAATACGATAGATTTAGCCATTTTAACATAATTATTAATAAATAAGTAACTAAGTATCTATACAATTTAAGTTCATTAGACATTATAAAACAATTCAATATAATAATAATAATATAATAATAGCATAATCAATGTCAATCTGTACAATAAAATGTCATAAAATCTATATAAAAATACAATTAAGTAAAATTTAAACTACGAATATTGTCAACTTAACCTAATTACAATAATAACTTTAATATTCAAAAAATTACAATACAAATTTCATTTCAAACCAAAATTAATTATTACACAATATATATAATGTCGTTTTTGTGAATTCATTCTGCGAACATACAAATAAGTCGATGCTATCGGCTACTCGATTGAGCGTGCGCAAGGCGCGAGTCCAGGGCGCTTCGCGCAACAGCGCCGTGGGCGCGCTCGGCACGTCAAGCAGCCGCGGTCTGCGACGCCGCGCCGCCACACGTACCGCTCCGGCACGCACAAGCTTACCGAGGCGAGTACGCCAGGGTTGCTGATATTACGCCTTATTTATTTGTATAAGCTGTATTTAATCTTTTGCTCTTTGAAGATTTATCGTTCCCAAAATGTTTGTCGCCCTAAAATCATGCCGCCCTAGGCGCCGGTCTCGTAGAATTAAGTAAAATCCGCTCCTGGCTGTATGCTTCATTAACCCTAAGTTATTCCATTAAAAATTGTGTTTTGAATACAGAAAGACAGTAATTCAATGCATACCTATCCGTTATTTGTGATTTATGCCGTCGTCCGACTGTACCTACACTTTGACGTGTGCAGTTTTTGTAGTAATTCTTTTTCTTAATTTTATTTTCTTTATAATGATGGCGTTCTGCCGATTGTGTAAACCGAATTATTTTACAATTTGTATTTTCTTTTTAATGAAATATACTTGATTTTGTCTCGACCCCGTCTCCCATCAGCGCGATATATTGAGGTTCATCTCGTACCTAACCGTACTTACCGACCACAACCATAATAAAACTCTTTATAAAGTCTTTAAATATATTTTATAAACACGATTTGTTAAATACAAATATATTTTCATATTCCATTTTACATTCATTTCAATTTGACAATATATTATAAATTTTACGATTCACACAGATGTCACCAAACGTTAAATCGAATATATATCGAATACGAAATATTAAAAAATCTGTCTGGATTTAAGTTTGTAATTTATTTTACGCCTCGCTTTACTTTTTGATGAGAATCAAAATGTAGTAGGTAGTTAGAAAGATAAACAAAGAAAAGAGGAAAAAAAATTTTTTTATCGAAATTGTTTATTAGCATTTTTTTTCATATTTACTCACCTCTTAAACCTTCCTATATATATATATATATATATATATATACAGGGTTATTTTTTGGTCACCGGCCAAATTTTAAAATAAGGGAGTAGACATCATTCCAAGAGTGTGTTTTAAATTTTATCGTCTAATTGTAATATTTTACTAAATAAAAATCGATTTCAAATGATCCTTAAAAATACATCGAATTGTTGTTACGACACGAAATGTATCGACTTCAAGGTCAGTGACCTCGGGCTACCGCGAGTCGCGAGCGTGGTGCACGTGGTGACCAAGAAATATGTTTTACAACATAGGACAAAGTAATTGTATATAATTATTTTTTTAGTATTTTTTATTTCATAAATCGAATGTATTATTGATTCTGAACCAAACCTGAAAATTTGGCCGGTGACCAAAAAATAACCCTGTATATATATAATATATTTACCGAAATTGTTTACGCCTTGTTTGATGCCGATGAGATCGGTCACATACATAATTTTTGACTTGAGTTTATGATTGCTAATTTAAGTTAAGTGTTGGTTCCCCCTTTGATATTATCGGGACTGTAAATTAATTGACTAACTAAATGAACTTGTGATTGATTCGTGTTGTGTACAAGTTGAATATAAAAGACTTTGACACCCCCGCTTGAGAGGCTTGCCTAAGAAGATTCATATTTCGGGCGGATTGCAGGTTCACGGAAGGCTAAGTATATCTCATTACATGCTTGAAATTTATGGCCATAGGTTTTAGAGGTTAATGTGATATATATTGAGCCGTATTGCACCTATTAATTTTAATATAGCTCTGCGTAATCGCAGACAAAGTTCTTTCTGTTTTGTCCCCTGAGTATATCATCACTTCCACTATATATATATATTCACTGGACACAAGCAGATGCAAGCATCCGTTAGCTACAGTGGTACGTAGTTCAAATAAAACTAGTTACATGTGACAGCTAAAATATGCAAAGTTGCTAAACAAATTATGCATATCACATCTGTAATAGGCGCCTAGATAAGTGTAAGTCTCCATGCGCAAAGTAATTATAACTTATTTACATATTCAACGTTTTATATTAAATTAAAGGACTTGTGGCTACGTATCTATATAGTTGCATACATTTTTGGGTAATTTGTACACCTTCTATAATTAACATTTTAGCCTTTTTACGTTGTATAATATTACTTAATTTATAATAGTATTATATATAGTATTAATCAATTTTGAAGGATATATATATGTATAATAGGATTAATCAATATGAAGTCATTCCGTTATACGCACTGGTATGTGCCAAGATAATTTATACTCTCTTCTTTTTTGCAGTTTTCTCTTTTTTTTTAGGCAAAGTCAAAGTCAAAAGTCAAAAGTCAAAAAGTTTTTATTCAAAATAGAATTACAGGAATTACTTTTTGAACGTCAACAATAAAATCTACCACCGGTTCAACCCTAGCCCTGTCCTGAGAAGAACCGGCGAAACAAACTCAGCGGGCCTCATGTTGTGATATGTAAAAATTTAAAAAAAATAAAATATAAAAATACAAATACATTTGCTTATTATTAATGATATACAATACAATTTCTAAATTTACAAAATTTATGGTACAGAAACAGCCTGGGAGGAGTGTTCTAATACAATTTCTAAATTTACAAAATTTATGGTACAGAAACAGCCTGGAAGGAGTCACTACTACTGGCACCCATTGACATCCGCATAGTAGTTATACAGATGCGTTGTCCTCCTTCCTCCTCCCCTTTCGTGGGCCACAGGATACTTACACATCGAACGCGAAAGCACAGATGTCACGGTCGTGCCCAAATCGGCTGCAAAGCATCGTGGCACTGCCTCATACTAAAATATGGTATACGTGTCAAGATAATTTATATCCATCTACATGATGGATTTCTTTTTTATTTTCTGCGAAGTCATCACGTGATCATTTTACTTAATTAGGTATATTACCTGTTGTATCGATGAAAGACTTTGTGGCTTTTGTCCAAAACCCTCCCCAAAGGCTCTGGCGACCAAAAGGTAAACGTAGGATGCGGCCGCCAACAGCTACACAACTCCACTAACCACTTTAGTAAATTCAATAATGTTGTCAAAACCGTGCTTTATTCTTTCTTCCTATTTTCACCTACACAACACACAATTACATTTTCAATTTCCCTCTTATTCTCCGCGTCTATTGTGGATATGGTTTTTGTGTTATTGTGTACTGTATATTCTGAATGTGTATTACACGGCTAGGAAATAAACAGATTGAAAGGAAAAAACATGTGCTGAAGAATTCTTTTATGCTATTTATTGTTCGTTTAAGTGAGAAATCACGGAGCAATGTACACAGAAAATAAATAACACCACTCAATTACATACCTATTCGTGTATTTTTTTTGTTTAAAGTGTATACAGACGCCCGTAATTATAAGTTAGTGATTTACTGAAATAAGTTGTAATTGTTCCTCAGTTGGTGAGCAACCCTCCGTTTGAGTTAGCACCATGACTCAGTTTGAGTGTCCAACTCCCACTTGACTTTCTTCAGTTTAAAAGTAAAGTAAAGCTAGGCGTAAAATACGTTACAAACCTAAATCCAGACAGATTTTTTTATATTTCGTATTCGATATATATTCGATTTAACGTTTGGTGACATCTGTGTGAATCGTAAAATTTATAATATTGTGAAATTGAAATGAATGTAAAATGGAATATGAAAATTTCGTATTTTATAAATCGTGTTTAAAATATATTTAAAGACTTTATAAAGAGTTTTATTATGGTTATGGTCGGTTAGTACGGTTAGATACGGAGATGAACCTCAATTTATATCACTGATGGGAGACGGAGTCGAGGCAAAATCAAGTATTAATCAAGTATAATTAAAAAGAAAATACAAATTGTAAAATAATTCGGTTTTCACAATCCGCAGAACGCCATCATTGTAAAGAAAATAAAATTAGAAAAAAGAATTATTACAAAAACTGCACATGTCAAAGTGTAGGTACTGTCGGACGACGGCATAAATCACAAATAACGGATAGTCATGCATTGAATTACTGTCTTTCTGTACTCAAAACACAACTTTTAATGGAATAACTTAGGGTTAATGAAGCTTACAGCCAGGAGCGGATTTTCACTTAATTGTGTGAGACCGGCGCCTAGGGCGGCATGATTTTGGGGCGACAAACATTTTGGGAACGATAAATCTTCAAAGAGCAAAAGATTAAATACTGTTTATACAAATAAATTGTTTATACAAATAAATAAGGCGTAATATCAGACAGTCTTAAGAAATATGGTCTAATACCCTATTTAAATTTGTGTGACAAAATCTTATGTTTATTTATTCTTGAACTTCTTACTGTATTGGAAATTTCATTTTAAATATTATACTTATCTTATCACCATGGCGTCAATTTTATCGCGAACCCATCTGGGGGTAAATAAAATAATTGGCGTTCATCGTAAAATGCCAATTAAGGCTAACGGCGGTTAAATTAACACTCATCATATTAACACATGACAAGTTATCCAGATACGATAAAATCTGGATTTGAACAGTTTATGTAATTATTTTCAAGACTGTTATTGGTGATGATAAGTTGTTTTTTCATTATTTTGAATCAAAAAAAACTGTCTCCATAATGATATGAAGTTTTTGATAAACCTTTGTTCTCTCTTGACTCTGAACCTATTTCAAATGAGTTTATATAAGTAATTTGCTTTTATATCCCACACACACTGTGGTCGAAAGCTACATAAATTTTGATGTCATGACACTTTGTTATGAAAGTGGTTTATTTACACTTTACGCAAATATGTAAGTTGCAAATGTGTCGACAAAGTAAGGGGAAATGGCATAAACGACATACTAACATAACATTTGCGCGAAATGGCCTAGACTGTTAAGTATACAGCGTAGTCATTTCGGGTAAATGTTTTAAAGATAAACGTGATGTATAATATTCAAGAGTCGCCAAAGATAATTTGGATTATTCTAGGACATTAAAATTCTAGGACAAAGTTATCTAGTGTGGCTCATCCGATGAATTTTGAATATAAAGAAGCTTTTTTTTGGTTTGGATTCTCCTGTGAGCGGGTGCCCCTTCAAGTTTGGGGCCCGTGGCATTCTGCCGACTTGCCACCCAGTAGTTATGCCACTGCTAGGACGTTATCTATACAAAATTTAAGAGTTTTAAAGAATATATTGAAGAAGTACGTAGGTACGTTTTAGCATTGCGTGCCTGCGAACACGCATGAAC
Source organism: Calycopis cecrops (assembly GCA_001625245.1). Classification (NCBI taxonomy): domain Eukaryota; kingdom Metazoa; phylum Arthropoda; class Insecta; order Lepidoptera; family Lycaenidae; genus Calycopis; species Calycopis cecrops. The sequence continues at coordinate 174,865 of LUGF01053339.1, forward strand.
AACAACCTAAAAAAATATATTTAAAAAAATTTAATTCCACACTTACAAAGTCCATTTTGGTGGTAACCTTTTTATAAAAGCGGTTTCTTTAGCACACGCGTACGCACACGCACACATAAACGCATCAAGCACACGCATATAGTTTCTAAAAATATTTCTTTTTTATAAAAAAAATATTTCTTCTCGGATTGCTCGAGTTATTTCAAATATACGCTAGATTTAAAGTAGATAAACTTACTACGCCTACACAATGTACTGTACCGAAATAAAACCTCGAAGTACTTGCTCCGAACTTCAATACTTATCGAAAGTGTAACTGGGACGTGAAATTAATCCGGGATTAATATTGGATTGAACATGAATGATGGCTGTGATTTTGGCTTACCGCTAAACCTATTGGAAGAGCGATAAGATATCGAAAACATATTCGAACAAATTAGTTTATTCAGTAACATTCGACGCAAAAAGAGAGGTCATAATTTTGACGTCGATGTCGTGATATGTGCGTGTGCTTTGATGTGGTTTTCCTTATTTAAAAGCCACTTTAATTGAGAATAGTTTGGCATATTAAAATGTATCAGCTCATATTGAGTAGGAGGTCTTTTAAATTCTTACTTAATATTTACTTATTTATAAAAAAATTATCATCCACACGTTGCATTTCTTATTAAAAAACGCCATTAATCTTGCAACTCGCCAGGATCACCGATGTCGCAGCTTCGGGTGTCGATAGCGTATCATCTATCACGTGCTCTGTGTAGCTAATGTACATAAGTGTTTTATAATTAAATATTTTATACAATACATTGTTAGTTCCACTGGAATCACGTAATATATAATATATTCTATGCCTATTACGTGATAACCAACGCCGGATGTAGTCAAAATATTATCCTGTTTATATTTAGCAAATTATATATTAAAAATTATAAATGGAATAGTTTCCTAAGTATATTAATTTATTATTCTTTCACGCAAAAACTACTGGTGGATGTGATTAAAATTTCGCACAGACATATATTAAAAATTGTCAAAAATACTTTTTATTCCGCAAAAAAAAATCCATGAGAAAAATAGAACTTTCTCCCGAGTATTTATTGTTGTGCTTACATATAGTGTGTACTTTGTAAAGTAATACTTAAGTGGTATTACTCTACAAAGTACGCCTTCGAATCTACCTAGACAACCACAATAATGTGCATAAAGAAAGATCTAAAACATTAGACATTACGAACACATACAGTCACGCTTCCAACAACTTGTGTCTAAGGAATGCCTTAATAACATAATATTATGTTTAACTAAGTGATCTTACGCTAGCTTACTCAAAGGAATATTCTTCCAAATTCCTATATGAAATGGAAAGTAATTGTAAATAGATATAACATTGTAACGAACACCATAAAAACGAACTACATCATAACTCCCGATATCGGATCCCGAAGCAATAAAAACATGTCACTCGATAAGACTTGCCGCTTAATAAAAAAGTTTTGTATAGTACTTTGAGATTGATTTTGTGATATGAGATATGGATACCTTTTTAAGTAGAATTATATTTGGGAATGTTTAATACATATTGATACACCTTGGATACCTAGCTCATATAGAAATGTCTTTTTCAAATAATAAAAGAGCTTTCTAGGTTCATTTCGATGGGAGGATTTGTATAAAATTACTCAATATGTAAGTAATGTCCTGGAAATCTAAATTAGCTGTCAAGATATATTAAACGTGCCCAAAAACGATGGTGTTTTGATGTTATATATTTTATATTACGAGTGTTATAAAGACCAAGAGTTCTTGTCATAAAAAAATGGAGGAGCCCACACATGATGTTATTGCGATATCTAATCACAAATCTTTATTTCCATTAGCTCGTCAGTTTCATAATAACGCATAGTCATCAACTTATGGATAAGTGAAGTAAACTTCAGCGCATTTTCATTTCAATCGCATAATAGGAACTTTGTCAAATTTTGCTGGCAATAATTAACCTTAACATAAATCTTTTACAAATTCAGTATATACGCCTCATTCCTACCGTAATGGCCTTCGTCGTATAGAGTATTGTTCTGCTAATCGACCAAGGTCTTTAGAGAACTTCAGACCCATCTATTAGCCCGTGTCTGTTACGAGAATGAACACGTTAAATTATTTAATTCGTTCTCTGAAAGTTTGAAGATATTCTCACAATAACATGAATCACCTAAAATATTACACACCTAAACTATTCTTCCGACATAAAATAGAGATAACGGGTAAACCTGACAATTCCATGTTCCAATTTTGTTTTTTTGGCTTTGATTAATAACTAGCTTACAATAATTTATGAAGTCACATAAGTTTAGGTATCAAGGCCTCTTTCTCCGCGAAGTGCTGCTTTCTTGTTGTGGTGGGCAGGTTTGCGTGCCTCTGTGATTCCGAAGGCTATGTTAGACGGCTACCGATAATGGCTTGGAGGGAGAGACCAGACTAAGATTTGAGGAGTCCTCCACCCGTACGTCCTATGAATCAGCAGACGGCAGTGTGGATTGGGACGACTAGCGAGTCCGATCCGGACGCATTCGTGACATACTCCTTTGTAGTACCGGGGCCAGGAGTCAGGATGGGAATCTGACCCCATTTCATGGTTCTGTAACACCTCTGCTCCAGATGACTTGGGATGGCTTTAGCGAGGTAGATGGAGCAGGGTTCACTATATCGACGACTTTCCCTATACTTTGCCAATCTGGCTTAATAGGCGACAAAAATCATAGAACTTTGTTACTTATACGTTTATTTATAATTACTTCCAATTACAATATAGAATCACTTAGTGTTCCTTTCTTTAAACATTCATGCTGATTCTAATACATCTTCATGGCACTTCGAGATGCCTTCTCAGAATAATAACAAAATGTCTAGATTTTTCACTGTCAAGCAAAATATTCAAATTCGAATATTTTCCGAGTTCTACACAGCTATGTTTTTTCTATCAAAAAGAACATATCTTTCGTGTAGGTCCACTGTTGTTTCTTCCAAATAGTTCGACGATATAGTAGAGATTGTGCAGTGGCAGCCGGACTGTCCACAAGGAGGAGAAGCCGGGCCTTTTTACCGAAGCCAAGCGTCGCTGGAGGGATCCTGTTGCCTGTCGATTCGAGGCCCTCTAATTAGCGGCTTAAGGAACCCACAGCACAGCACTGGCTTAGTCGTTCGTCATCGTCCCTTTATATCATAAGTAAATGTATTCCTTTGCGTCATAAAAAAGGTGTTATAGTTTCTCGGATATCCACGGTGACTGTATCTCTCGCGTGAGACATTCTAGGGAATAACATAATGAATCTGGAGGTAAAAGTAGAAAGTTCGAGATGTAAAAGTTATTTTATAATTTATTCCCATGACTTTTGAAACCACTTTCTGCTATTTCCTTTCTTTTACATCTTCTACCGTTTTATCCATGGAGAGTGTTCCTAGGAATTATTATTTATTCGGACCAATACCTGCAGCTGAATTTCACTATCGAACTTCGCGTCAAAATTCAAAATTCCACCGGAACCATCTAGATATTCCGAAGTCCACCACTGCGCCACCACTTCCAAAGCGCACGCTTTAAGCGCAACTCCATCCCGCGCACTACTTCTTTGTGGAATGAACTGCCTCCCTCGGTATTTCCGGACCGATATGACTTAGGGATCTTCAAGAAAAGAGCTTACTCTTATCTTAATGGTCGGCAACGCAACTGCAAACCCCCGGTGTTGCAGATGTCTGTGGGCGTTGGAAATCACCTTCATCTCGGTGACCCGACTGCTCGTTTGCCTCCTGTACTATTGAAAAAATCGATTGAGTATAGGTTTGTCATTTTCAATCGAGTGATATCTTGATATTACTTTTCTGAGCCTCTAAAGTCAACAAAAAGCAATCTAAGATACAAAAAGTTCTCATTTCACCGAAAATGCCTTCTGGCATCGGATGAGATATTTTTTGATGAAAAAATATTACATTTTTGATTATTGAGCAAAAACAAATCTATCATCAATCACACAGCCCCTGATTGTACATAATCCTGTTATGCAGATGTGCTCATAACATGTCTTTGAACACTCCAAAATGTATCATACAGTACACAGGCCTTGACTTAGACGACCGATTGTCATACATCTTATAAAACAAACATTTTTCGTTATTTTACATAATGGTAAAAGTACCATCTATGCTCTGCAGTTTCACCGCTCTAGAATCTATCCCAAGAAAACCGCTCAATTATTTGGATACAAACGATTTTTATTTTATTCCAGCTTTTAATCTATATATGGGTTTCGAATCGAAGTGCCGTGTGCGTAGGACATATTATAGTGACACAAGTGCACTATCTATTCCCTCATTCTCCTATTCCTTTGAGATGATAATTCAACACGACCAGAAATAAAAGAGGTGCAGGAACGACAGTTTAACGTACTCTCCGAAGTACGAGGGTGTACCACCACCGACATTCTAACTACGGACAGTTATTAGATATTGAATCATCTCAATAATAATTTTTTGTCCGACCCGGGATACGCACCCGGCTCCACACGACTGTAGTTGAACTTTTATAATATCTGATGCATTCCACGGCAATAGTAACAATAATAATAATATCCTAGCCGATTTCGGCTACGGCGACCGTCTCTATAGAGACGAGCCAGATGCGCAGGATATATTATAGTGCACAAATGTGCGCGCAGACGCAAGTGCACTCTCTATTCCCTCACTCTCATATTCCGATGGGACGGCAATCCGACACGACCGGTGAGAAATCAGGCGCAGGACCGACGGCTTGACGTGCTCTCCAAGGCACGGGGGTGTATCACCGCCAACTTCCTGACTCCGGACTGTTATTAGAAATTGAAAAATCCCAATAACAATTTTTGGTCCACCCGGGGTTCGAACCCAGGACCTCACGTCTGTGGTTGAACACGCTTACCACTAGACCACGAGGCAGTCAACAACGGCAATAGTAACATGATTATGAAGAATATTTACTATTGTTTGAATTAATTAGCGTACGTTTTTTAGAATGATAAGACATTACTCGTTTTTATGAGACTTTGTTTGAACTGGCAGCCAGTAACGGTTTAATCGTCGCGACTAAAATAGAATAAGATCAGACAATGTGGTACGGATGAAACTTGTTTGCTTCGACACGTCATGAAAGTTTGCAAAAATGTTATGCATAACAGCTACAATCATTTGTTTCTTATGAAATTCTTTTGATTGTGTTCAGAAATAAATCATATTTTCGTTATATAACTTTGATGATGTTTTAGAATCTTAAGGATTATTTTTTGTGTTGAAAAGTAGACGGATGCAATGACTCGAAAACGCTTTTATAAAGGTAAAACTTTCATAAGGGTATCATATCCAATTGGTTACAGGATTTCTGTAGTGTAATTGTACAAAATACAAACACACACAAACACAGTTAGGAACGCGCGCGATTGGCATAGCCTAGCATAGGTTATACGTAGTCCCCCTTGACGGATCTCCACCTTGTCGTGGTGAGGGGGCTTAGTAGTCGTGGCTTGGACAACCACGGTGAACCAAGAGGGATCCCGGGTGGTGAAGCGTCGGGTGGGCTTCGCCGGGGCCCCCTCTGGATGCGTCCATGGAGGAGGGGTGGCGGGAGGAGAGGTGTCTCGGTGTGTCGACTGAACGGGGGCGCACCGTCTGTTGCGTTGGCGGTGGAGCCGCAGAGGAAGAGGAGATGCGGTGTGTCGTTGCCGTCCTCCCTGTCCTCTGCGGCCGTTTAATGGCTGGTCCGCCGCCCAGCGGATGGGACCAGTCAATGCCGGATGTCTTCCACCTGTCCCTCTGAATCAGCAGATGGCGGCGTAGATTCGGATGACCGGCGTGGTGTGCTCCGTTTACACGTTCCGTACTTTAACAATGACGTCTACAAACATTTGCAAAATTTCTATACAGATAAGTGGTCGTCTTTTCATTTTCCCCTTCTATAGGGCCATCGGCTCCACGAAAACCGCACCACACGCGATAGCATAGCTGTAACTGCATAGAGGTATCTTGGAAGTGAGAGGTATCTTCTAGTCGTGCCGGTCCAACCCCGGAGCAATGCAGCATACCACTACCTCTTACATAATACTTGGCACATAAGCGAGACAAATAATGATTGTGTCTACCCTTTTCAATCTAAATAAGAGTGGTTAACCACTCTTGGTTATCTGATTTTAGTGCCTTTTGCACGTATTTTGATCGTAATTTGATTTGAGCGTTCAGTAGAACAAAAAAACTGTCCATAACAACGTTGTGCTCGGGGAATCCACCGGTATCCGAATAGAGTGTTTTGAACAAAGTTTTTCATTTGTTTTTAGATTAGAACAGAAAAAAAGTGAAACATAAAAAACACTTTGAAGTTTGAATCGGTTTAGAAGTGTTAACGACTGTAACAGTCAATAAGATTCAGCTCTTAGTTTTATGGTATAGGAAGGCCAACGAGCAGTAGGAGCCATTTACATGAATATCGACGCAGAGGTACCTCTCCGGTCGTTTCGGCCCAATTAGGCTGCATGCAAGTGTGCAGTGTGGCAATATCCCTTACTAAATGTTATGTACATGCTGCGTTGCCTTACATCTCCATAGAAAGTCGTACCACACTACATATCACATGTGCATAGAAAAACGCTGTAAGAGCTGCAGGAATAATTGTACCATATTGCATGTTTAACCCATAAGTAAGTGTTACCTTTTATAAAGGGAGAGAGGGGTTTTGAGTCTCTGGGTGCTTCTTCTTCATGCGATGTCTCTAGAAGAGACGCCCAGCCTGATTAGTGTTTAGGGATATATTTACGTAAATTTAAAATTTGTGTTCAAGGGACTGATGACAAATGAACATATATTAATAAAATGACTTGTATTTTTTTCAAAATACATTTTAATTATAAAAGCATTTCAATGTTCGTTTAATTTATCATCTGTATCTTCTATCTGCAGAGCAAACTACAAGGAATGTCACAGTTATCTCACCATCTTCTTCATCAAAAGTGAAACAAACAGCAGTTTTTTTATGTCTTTTGACGAAATACCGTCAATAAATCAATGACACCGGCTGCACGCACGACAAAGCTTGACTCATTGTAACGTTTCGCATTCAAACGATAGTACGATCGGCCTATAACTTCGGTTTCTTGAATTAACGAATGCAAATAAATGTTAATTTATCGAAAGAATTTTATTTTTCAATTACCTCCTCTGTGTTAAACAAAATATTGAAAATTCAGTTTATAAAAGTAAGAAATTATTCATGAAAGCTTTGGACGTGGACACTTAAAATATTATTTCCCCGAAACTGACTTGACTAACAGCTTTCTGTAATCTTACAAAATGTAATACTTAATTACTGTTTATAGTGGAGTTCCTGGGGGTTTTTACTTCGGACTAGAGTTACAGTGAATGAATTAATATGATCGATGTGGGATATTGTTTTTTAAACTATAAATTGCAATGTTTACCCATTATTTTTTTGTGCATAACGTGCATAATAAAAAAAAATATAATGTTTGACCATATATTTTCACTTAAAACAGTATTTTTTATTTATTTATATGTTAAATCTTACCCGAGTAGACATATATAGGAACATTTTTCAAAGATACCTGTGTATGAAAATAGCAGTAGGGATCTCGAACAGGCAGAAAAACGTGGAGGGGAGAGCGGAGCGGCAGCTGCTATATACAATGGAATTTCTCGGCTAGTTTAATAATTATAAGTAAATGAAATGTACTCTATTGTGTACATTTAAAAAATAAGGTAACTTACGACTAACGAAAAGCAAAAAAAAAAAATTTTGTACAGAATCTGTTTCATCAAAATTGTGTCAGTAATAAATGAGTACCTTGTAAAAAAATCTTCAATTTAAGTAGGTAAAGGTTGCAGCAACTGCCAATAAATAATCCTATTCAATAATTAATTACTTGATAATGATTCAAAATTCATCCGGAAGCTTTTGTATAAAGCTGATTGACATAATAAGAGCCACTTATCAAATCATGCTGCAAAATATTACTTATTCAAGAAATAATAATAAATATGGATGGATTTCCAATACATGTATTTTTGCAGACAGATTTGATCAGGGAACATTTATAATATGGATGTGTGTAACAAAGTGTGTCATAAAATATATTCGTACATGCTCTTAAGTTTGTCCTTGTACTTTACTTTCATTGCAAATGCTCCGTAACAGCTAATTTAATTCTTTGAAAAGCGATAGCTTGTTACAATACCTATATAAAATTTCCATGTCTCCCCATAGCTCAAAATGTGATATGAGAATGTTAAATATACGTGTATTATATATGTTAGCTGTGTTTCACGGTTCATACAATGTATATATTGATCAAAATTTTATATCCACAATAATACATAATTATTTTTTTTAAATATCTAGATAATATTATATCAGAAGGCCAACGTTCGCTTTCTATTCCATTTATATAACTTATTTACCTAAATACATTACAAGTATTAAGTTTTCTTCTAATTTTAATCAATCAGTTATATATGTTGCCTTTAAAATGCTTGTTTATAGTAATTTTTATTATTTTATTTCATTGAAGGCAAAAATACAGTTGGAAAACTTGATGTTGCCTATAATACTCACATACCTCAACACTTTGGAGGACTTAGCTGTCCTTTAATTGGACTATGCAAATCTCACCCGTGTAAGCGTGAGATACTATCCTTAATATAAGCACTACCTCTTAGCAAAATTGTATTGAAGCTCGAAACACGTAAGCACTAAGCACGTTTCGTAATAAATGTCTGGACGAAAACATGTGCGTTCTTATAGCTGTTATTTGTCCTCATAAACATTACAGAGTTACGACTGTTTTCACTCTCATTGTTTACTAGAAACTTTTCATTGCCGCGAGCAAATAGTAAGTTTAGCAAATTTATGCCTGTGTAGAAAACACTCTTAACGTCCATTAATTATATTTTAAGACCCTTTAATGGCTCTTGACGTAAATCATTAGAATCTAAATTCGAGCTAGATAAATAAATATTTTACGAAGGGATTGATTAATATCGTATGAGATCAACACGATCATCCGATAGTTTGGAGAAACCCCAGTACAGGTGGTCCGTGGCAACAGCAGGGTTTAAGCGGGATTCGATATAACCGCGAGTGCCACACACCCACCAGATCTCACCCAGGGCCGGCAGCAGTGAGTAAATAAACTGCCCTCGAACATTATTTTGAACTGAAAGCTGAAGTGACGTAAATGTGATAAAGCCTAAAGCGATCGGTTGGACAATTATGGTCGCAGCACACTTATCAACTCTGAAACGGATCGTAAACGTATCACCTCGAGCCGGTCAGTATTCTTTGTATGAAACTCCATAGTGCAACGCACAATAATGGGAAACGGATCGGAAACGCCTCGGATAGGGACCGGCTTACGGTGAGGCGTCAACCAGGCGTCAACCATCCGTCCGCTCGCTTATACGGCTCGCCGGCCGTCATCGTGCTTATGTCACTCCGTACTAGAGTGACCAAAATTTCTTCAGAGAAATATAGTATTTTTGAAAATATCCTATAAAATATACATGGTGACAGGTGAGACATTATCAACACTCATAGATATTTTCGTTAGTAGAGTTAAAAAAATATATTAGAAATATATGATAAATAATTTTTCTTAAGGCGATATCGTTTTCTCTGAATGTTAGTCTTTTTCCTTATACACCGTCGCCGTCACCGTCCTTTTCGACGACCAAGCTGGCGCAGTGGTACAGGGCTCGTATAAGCGGAGCATGTTGCGCCAGGGGTCGCGGGTTCGAATCCCGCCTTGGTCATGGATGTTTATCTATGTATTATATGTATTTCTATAATAAAAATCTTAAATATATAAAATTGTTTAAATTTATAAACATATTAAATATATTTCCGTTGTCTAGTACCCGTAACACAAGTCCTTACGGTACTTAGCACGGGGCTGGACAAACGTAGTGTGATAAGTCCATAGACATTACTATTATTAAAATAATATTAAACATTCTTCTATATACTGTAAAATGTTATAAAACAGATATTTGGCATATGAAAATAAGTGTAAAATTTTTCTTCGTCGTCTATCAAATGGTTTTTAATAATTCGAAATTACCCTTCAGTACAAGGAGTACAGCTTTATACATATTGTGTACCCAATATCTTCTTCTGCGATTCTTGCTATTTTTATGAAGTGCTATTGGCTATGATAGCGAGCTCACGTGTTGTAGGTAAACCGAAACATAGCCGTGCGCTACACTCAACGGATTCAAACTGATCTGGTGCCAAGGTAATGAGTCCGTCACTCGCTCAAGGTCACTCTTTTTATGCCTTTATTTTGTTTTAAAAGAAAATATTATAAAATGGTATCAAATTTACAACATTTTATTTCTTTTTAAAAAGGTACGTACTGGGTAAATCTTCGTAAATTGACGAATTCGTGTATTATAATTAGATATAAAAACATAAACAGGTTATGTAGGTTCTCCGTGCTAAGTAGGTACTTATTTTTGTACTTATCTTATATTTTACTTATCTAATGTCTATCGACGTCCATAGACATCCACACAATTGCTAAGCAGATGCCCACCTTTCCTCCTCCTCCTACAATGGGCCACTGGAAACTCACACGCATGTTAGTTTCGTCACATCAGTGTGTCTATTTACGTAGTTTACCTAAATATATTTCTTAGCGGATGCCTATGTCACAACATTTACCTGCATGCCCAGCCTGATTCGTCTAGTGGTTTGGGCTGGGCGTTGATAGATCACTATGTCAGTCACCTATGAGTTTTATATTATATAACTTATTTACCGCTTACCGCTTAGGTTTCTTGCTTATCTCTTCTAATTTTTATAATTAGATACTTTTGTAATCTAAGTTCATAACATTAAAATTAATTTGATGTTGGAAACCTAAATAATGCGTCGTTTTGGGCTGCGGATATTTTGGGAAAAGCAATTTCCTGTGTCAAGTTCATGCTGTGTTGACGAACAAACCGTCTTAATAGTCATTTTATATTCGAAACTCGATGTTCAAATTTGTTATGTATAGTGTGTTTAGTGTTTTAATGTATTATATCTACTAATAATTGAAAGAAAACACTTTTGTATATTGTATTTTAATGACATATTTTCTTTGTTACAGATGGGAGGTTTTGATAGAAAAAAGTAACAACAATGGTGTAAAATGCATGATGATATTGTATGATGTAAATGGTAACGAAACCACAACAGATTCGTACGCGGCGAACGACTCGTTACTGAATTCAACATGGCCAGACGAGACCACGTGCTCATCGGGCGGCTCCGACTCGTTCCTCGTGTCGCCGGTGTTCCAGTCCTGCGTATACCTCATGTACTCCGCGATATTCATGGTGGCGCTGATAGGAAACGCGCTAGTGTGTTACGTGGTGCAGAGCTCGCCGAGGATGAAGACTGTGACGAACTATTTTATCATGAACCTTGCGATAGGCGACATCTTGATGACGCTACTCTGTATACCCTTCTCTTTCGTCTCCATGCTGCTACTCCGGTACTGGCCCTTCGGCATGGCCATGTGTAAGATTGTGAACTATTCCCAAGCTGTGTCAGTGTTTGTTAGTGCATATACTCTATTAGCTATATCTATAGATCGTTATATGGTGATAATGCAGCCCCTGCGGCCGCGGTTGGGGAAGACGGCGGCGAAACTGGTGATAGCCTCCGTGTGGGGCGGAGCTATGGCGACTGCTGCGCCTATATTTATTGTCTCTCAAATCGAACAGCCCTCCGATTGGCACAAGTATTGCAAACTGTAAGTTTACTTTGCACGTTTTACTTTTTTATAGAATAAAGGACAAACAAGTAGCAGATGACATTAAAATGATCGCATTTTCCTCTCTATCCCTCTGTCTTCATTAATTCAATAAAAGAGTTATTTTATTTAAATTTCATCTTTATGCTTACAACCTATTGACATATTTTGATACCAAATGCGATCTGTACATTAACAAAAATTGAATGTACTTGACTGGACATCATCGCACTATCGTCAATTACTTTAGACGGTATCTCAATCACAATTTGTGATTCAGCAAAAAATACTAGGTATTATTTAAATAATACCTATAATTTATGCTGAATCAGACAATCTATAGATTAGAATCTTTTGTGGAACAATTACTTTTGTGAGGTCAGCATAAAAGTTCACTTTTCTTTACATTATTTTAAAACACTCTAATTTTTTCTACATTTATCAATCATTGTACATTTGTGCTGTCTCATCTCACACTCAATTATAGACTAAGTCGACATTTGCAATCGAAGTCATCTATGTAAACAATTCATATATATACAGGGTTAGTTTTTGGTCACCGGCAAAATTTTAAAATAAATAAGAAAACATAATTCCAAGGGTTGGTTTGTTTTAAATTTTATCGTCTAATTGTAAAATTTTGTTATATAAAAATCGATTTAAATGGTCTTTAAAAATACATCGCTCGTTGTTCGCACACGAAATCAATCGACTTCAAGGTCAGTGACGCCGGTCGGTCGCTACTCGCGAATCAGATGCCATGTGGTCCTTAAATTTAAAAACATAAAAAATAATTATATCTAATTCATTTTTATGTTTTTTTATTTCATGAATCGAATATATTATTGATTGTGAACCAAACCTGAAAATTTGACCGGCGACCAAAAAGTAACCCTGTATAGTAGGTATAGTGTAGGCCTACGCTGAATGCATGCACGACTGGCCGGCACAATCGGGGAAATACTTCTTGCTTAAACGATCGCATTTTGTGCGGTGTGTAAGTAGCAAGCGGCCCATGGAGGCGACAGGCAGAAGGAGGGTAACGCATCCGTATACCCTCTATGCATATGTCTATGGGCGTCGCCAGTCATAAAATATATATACTTACTATAAAAAAAAATTACCCATTCGCTATCATATATTTATTTAATTCTTTTAAGTACTTAATCTCCTTCTTGTCTAAGTGAATGTGTGCGAGGTGCACTAGTTAGACCAGGCACATTTGTGGGGGGTTTATCTAGGAGGGATGTTGTACGGTTGCCCAATCAGTTCGGTTGAACTTTCATGTATGGCCTATGTACAACTCCTCAGTTGTACTCTGACGAATACCTATGTGACCCTGTTGATCTTGCCACCTATTCGTGCACAGTTGCACGCTATGTACTCATTCGAGTACCTAGGTAATTCTCTTAAAGAATTACAGCGAGAGTGACTCGAAAGCTAGGGTGTCGAGCGTTGGCCCTCTCTCTCTCGTCTTTGCTCTCGAACGATAGTCGCTCCTATGGGCTAAGCGACCGGCCACGTCTCGCTCAGGTGCTCCGGCACCGAGCGGAAACGCGGCTGCAGTGGACTGTATCTCTATCGGCGGGGCGCTGCTGCAGGCACCTCTTCGCACCTGTTGCGGCACCTCCTGGCGCTAGCTCACCGGGTGATGGCGAAGAAAATAAAAGGGGGGAAGAAGGAGGAAATCGGCGATGTGGGCGGTGTTAACAAACAACACAGAATTATAGTTTGACAGAACTAGTGAATGTGTAAGTGTTACTCTATTGGGAGATGGAG
>LUGF01053339.1:188739-204429 GCA_001625245.1 Calycopis cecrops
GGGGGGGGGCTGTTTGTCCCCTCTTTTTATAAGAAGGAGGAGAAGGTGCTCTCGGTTCAATTGGCTTCGCCATAAGTAGAGCATGTTGCGCCAGGGGTCGCGGGTTCGAATCCCGCCTTGGTCATGGATGTTTATCTATATATAGTACGTATTTCTATAATAAAAATCTTAAATATATATATTTCTTAAATTTATAAAACATATATTAAATATATTCCCTTGTCTAGTACCCGTAACACAAGTCCTTACGTTACTTAGCACGGGGTTAAGCTAACGTGGTGTGTGAAGTCCATAGATATTAATTTATATTTATTATAATGTTTGGAAAGTAATTTCGGGTCATGGCGACGGAGGATTTAATTTTTTTTTAATCAAACTAGACATTTCACACAATCTATATACGTTTGACATTTGTTAATTGCTGGCTTGTGTCTAAAAATGTGCAATTGAATTTGAGCAGTAGTTTTAGTTGGTGCGCTTTTATATGAAGAGTTATAAGCAGCCATCATATTTTACTTTTTACTATGGAAAAGGTAAAAAAAGGCTGATCAAACTTGAAATAAGTTTATAGATGTGCTTGGAAAAGAAGTGTTGACATTACGCCAGTGCCTGATATGCGACAATAAAAAATAAAAGGTAATAAAAGGTACGGCAATTTAGATGTCGACGATGCACCACATTCTGGAAAGTTCGGTTGAAACTAATAGACGCGATAACATATAATAGAGGATGTAAACTGGCTAATAACTACACGTAGGTAGGTTTTAAGCTGCTATCATCATCATCAGCTTGATAAACTGAATGATGCACTTCATAAAAGATACCTAATGTGATATAAGTCTGAGTCTGATATGAGAACTGATATAAGTTTGGTCGAGCTATTTTTTAAGGCCTTATTCTCCCGATCTTTGAGTAATTATTTATTCTCGTCGCTGCAAAAGTTTTTGGACGGTAACATTAAATGAAATCAAAAATCATTTATATGTATATTAGTTTTTTGCCTGTAAATATCAAAATTTTTGAGTATAAAATCATGTTACGGCCAGAAAGAATAAAAAAATACATTGGACTAGAATGGCCAATATATAAGTTAAATAGCTGACCCGTGCCCTCTTATTTGGGCGTCAATAATAAAGTTCCGTCGTGATAAAATATAAGCCTACTAGCTGCGCCCCGCGATTTCACAAGCGTAAATTTCGATCCCGTGGAAAATAGAAAATCATCCCATGGCACCCCATAGGAACATTTTTTCGGGAAAAATCCTGTGTTAATCCAAGTTACTCTCTATGTGTGTACCAAATTTCATGAAAATCGGTTTAAGAGCGTTTACGCCTTGTGCACGTGGTTTTATTTAATTCATGGGTAATTCAAACCCACACATACGGATCGCCGTGTGAGTAGCATATATATAATGTTAGTATATTCTATAGTCAAATTAACCCACTATGATCCACGTACTGAATTGATTTCGTTTGCGACCAGTGTTTTAGAGACGTTTTAAAAAATTTACGGAAAAATAATTACTATACAATAATCAAAACTTTAAATGTATGATTGTAAAGAATATGCTCTAGTTTATTGGTAAGATATTATTATAGTAAATTAAATAAGGTATATCGTCGAAAAATACATATAAAATTTGAAATATTTCATATTACATTTTTTGAATTTTAATTTCTCATAGATAAGATACCAAAACCAATTTTTTTTCTACTAACTATTCTCTCAAGGATCATATCAAGTGGTAATTATTTTTTGTTAATTATATATTTCAGTGCTTTTATGATATTTTGAGCTTCGAAACTGACGCTAAAAGGGAAATTAACAAACCTCTAATAAGTAATCATGATAGAATGCGTACATACTAAATTAATTGAAATATTTTTTCAACTAACTATTTAGACAAGAAAATGTGCTACAATTATTAGTATGTAACATATAATATAAGATAAGTGGTTCATGATGTGACGTGTTTAAAAAGTACTGTTTTCAAGGCAAATTGCGTTGGAAGGCGTAAACGCTCTTACCAGTTTGCGTGTAGGAGTAACAAACAAACATACAAATTTTCGCATTTATAATATTAGTAGGATGCTACTTCCCGATACTGTACCTTTCTATTAGTTATAGGATGTTTAAAACATGTCCAGTAGTTTTGTCGCCTATTAGATACACGCAAACATAAAATTTCATGTCTAGATAGATGTGTTATATATAAAAATCATGCAACACCTTCTATACTATATAATTTTTATAAATTAGATCTTTTTATCAGATTACTTCATCATCCATTATGTATTATTAATTATTATAATTATTTCTCCGTTATTTATTTATTGCAAACTATGCACATAAAAAATACCAACTCTTAGATGCTTTGAGATAGATACCCTATTAGTTTATACCACATATTTATTCCACAATAACTAATCACTCAGCTGTCCTATTTATTAATTCATCCCCGTTTAAGTTAAATATAGCCCGTATTCCGCCTACACGCTAACAATCTAAATTATTAAAGTTCTAAACTAAAGCTTTCGTTATTCAGTTTCTTACTTGTTATTACGCAGCTGTAACAAAAAAATTAAAATCCTTTAAAAAATTTTTTAAATACAAAGAAAATATTAGGAGGTACGGGCCGTCTCCCACCATTCAGAGTTGCTTTTCTTAATAATTGTATCTCCCAAAAATGTTTCTTTCCTTTTTTTAATTAGCGTTTCAAGTAGCTAGGCTAATAAGATTAGCAAATATGCTAATCTTTTTAGCAATTTTCATCATCATCATAGATCATCATAGTACTACAAAACCGTGAACAAATATTTCCTATTTTTATGGCCATATTGTACTATAGCAGTATTAGACTTTACAACGCTCGTCGTAGATATTGGAACATGCCCTAATACATACGCCGTAAAGATAATGACGAATGGCGTAGCCAGGGGCAAGGGCTTGTCCCTCGTCAACCTTTATTAAAAACCCAGACACTCCATTTATGGAGAAAATAACAAAATTAAGGACATAAAAAATTGTTAAGCAATTTTTTTAGGTTGCGGTTAAAATTTGTATGACATATTTTTAAGTTAGATATTTGAAAGCTGAGCCACGCGAAATCACTGACAAGCTTTCAAGTTTGTAATGTGTAATATACATATAAGTTTCTAAATATGTCGCGCTAGCGGTCGCGAGTTTGAATCCCGCCTTGGATAGCGATGTTTATCTATGTATTCGATGTATTTCTTAAATAAAGATATGAAATATATAAAATTGCTTAAATTTATAAAAATATTAAATATATTTACGTTGTCTAGTAGACGTAACACAGGTCCTTATGGTACTTACCACCGGCTATATATAAATATATATAATGTTAGTTACCATAGTCCTCCGATACGGCTCCACTGATTCTTATGAAATTTTGTGTAGGTCTAAGAAACGGTCAACATCTATTTTTCCTCTCAATATTTACACGGAATCAAAAATAACGTGGGTGTAACCGCGGATCACAGCTGGATATTATTATAAAAAAATAACATGTTTCAACATCGCCAGGGACATTTGTCAGGAGCATTGGGAGCACGTCCAGCAGAGTAAGCAGTACACGTGCGCCCTGCTGGTGCTGCAGTTCGGACTGCCACTGAGCGCCCTCGTCTGTACGTACACGAGGATCGCGCACGTCGTGTGGGGCGGCCGGCCCCCCGGCGAGGCCGTCACCTCGCGCGACCATCGCATGCGACAGTCCAAGAGAAAGGTACAGAATATATTTATTTATTTAACAGTTTATGTACACGGAAAAATGAACATAAAAACATTTAGTTATATAAATTTTGGTACAAAGGGCCTGCTTAATGCTTATCCTATTATGGAATTTCTATCAACAGTCCTACTACACGAAAATGCCTGGTGTATTGCATTATTAATGTGTACATTTTATAAACAAACAATAATCAGAACACATTATACATAAATAACATACATATCATAGGTAGGTCAATAAATACTTAAATACTATTTTATAATACTATAAACAACTATAAATAAATATACTATGAAGTACAATATTATATACCTAATTTAGACAGAAGTTACGTATCTAGATTTAAGTAATATTCCTTTACTTTTTTCTTAAAAAAGGGATAATGTTTTACAGTTCCTAATTTGATATGGTAGGGAATTCCAAAGTCTAACAGAATGTAAGGTAAAGTAGTAAGTGAAAAATTCTGTTCGATGGACAGGCAAGTGAAGAATTGTACGTTTTAGAGGTCTGCAAGAAGAGTCATTTAGATGAGGAAAGGAAAAGCACTCACGCTAAATTACGTTATATAGTAAGTTTAGTTGTAATGAGAGGACACGACGTGCGTTGCAATATACATTAGCAGACACAGTAAGCACAAGGCGTGCAGTGTAATGGTCAACGCACACTTATCAACTTGGAAAAGGAACGTAAACGTATCTCCTTGAGCCGTTCAGTATTCTTTGTATGAAACTCCATACTGCAACGCACACTAATGGGCAACGTAATCGCCTCGCCTCGATAAACGAAGGCGACACGTTTACGTTCCCTTTCCATGTTTATAAGTGTGCGGTGATCATAAACAGTAACATGTACCTTGCTAGTGTTCTAGTTTATGCTGCCGTTCGCCGTACTGTGGGGCGGCTGTCTCTCTAACGACATTCGCGAATTCAGCGTGCTCCAGTCCATGGAATAAAAACTATTTATTAGTGTTATACCAGTTTCACATAAAGTTAACACTGTTGCATTTGCATTTCATAATAAAAGTAGGAAGTTAACACTGTTGCATTTGCATTTCATAATAGAAGTTGTGACGTACTACTACGTACACTGTTGGCAGCCGATGCCTACGTTATGCTGTGCTATGTACGACGTTCTTCATCCGCGCTCGTCCTGCCGTACTGAATTATCTACACTTTATGGTGGACCATAACTAGGGCTAACATTAACGAAGCTAACGAATGATTAGCACACATTTATTGAACAGGAAGGTGGATAAGATCATTACTTAAACACCATAATTCTTCTGCAATGGCCATTGTTACTTGCAAATCTGATGATACGTTATTCGTAGGCGATCCTCTGGCGATAGCAAGATAACGAGACAATTGAGAATAATACAATTTGCTTACATTTTTTAGGAAGAGGCAGCCGAATTGTGCCGGCACGACCCGGGAGGTACCTCTCGCTTACACGAGACCGGCGTAAAGTGACAGCTGTGCCGTCGCTTTTCGTGCCGTGTGTAAGTAGCAGGTGGCCCATCGAGAGCGGACGAAGAAGGAGGACAACGCATATGTTTATCTCTATGTGGATGTCTATGGGTGTCGGTAGTCATGAAAATTACACCTGCTCGTTTGCCCCTTATTCCATAAAAAACACTATAAGGAAGCAAACTAATCTTAGTCTTTTGGTAAATATCAACGCCTCTACCAGCTTATTTTGTTATGAAGACTTCTTGCCATTCTTCTCTCCTTATTTTGGTCTATGATGGTCCATCGTAAATCACAAACTGAAAACGTGTCACGTAATCGAAGGGATGTAGCATTTCGACTGCAACCTTTTCGGCAAGATATGTTTGGAAAAATGAAATGCTAATGTGTCCGTGTAACCAAGAGACTAGCCTACACAAACTAGTCACCGCAAGGTCATCAATTTTGATGATGTCACTTGCCACCAACTTAGAGTTTTGTGACTTAGGAATTTTCACAAACTTCAATACTCAGTGTCTCTGGAACAATAAACATTAATGTAAGATTTAATACGTAAAAAAATTGTCATGCACTTTCTGAATATAAAAATCTACGCACATACATTAAGTTTCAAAAACGTTACTCTTCTTTAAACCAAGTCGGATAATATAGAATATTGGCCAGTTAGGCATGCCCTTTGCTCTGCAAATTTCAAATATAAAATAAATTAATTGTAATAAAAGTAAATATACCTTGAGGTGTTATTTTAGGTAGCGAGATTGACCTCAGAATTGTAATTTTTTAAAATATAACAATGTCGTCATGTTATTGTTAGTTTTGCGAGAAGACAGTAATTGTCTGTCAATTTCTATCAAAAAATTACGTAGCGTTTAGTTATATGGCGAACAAGAAATTTCGAGCGTGATTAAACTTTTCTTTCAGAACACCATCATGATCACCATTAGACATCTATTGTTATTTTTTAAGATTGATTTTGTTTTACTATCTCGTGCTAAACAAGTTCAAAGTAGTAATACAAAAGTCTCCACGCGCCGGTATAAAGTAGCCAACAATAACACTTATATAAACATTGCTACGAAACGAATTTATGTTTTCGCAATGAGAATTCTCAAGCTCGAATAAACCAATTGTTATTCTTATGATTATTTTCTTCGACCTTAGGCTTTCGATTAGAATTATAGCTTATATTGATCTCTGCTTTGTTTATTTGATTACGTCGGGTTTGCCTACGAACCCATGTGTGGCCACACGAAAATCGCCTGAATAGCGATTAAATCTTCGTCCACGACCACGACAAACCATGTTACGTTCACCACCATGATTATTTGAATACCAAGTAGCGCCCCTTCCCTCGAATATTCGATTCTATTTAATAAATGTGAGATATGACTATTAAAAGTGTTATGAAAAATAGACCTACCTCTGTTATGACATATTTCATCACATTTTATTCTTTACAGCTGTATTGGGTCTCATCCTCTGCCCCCTCGACGGATCTCTGACTGTGTATTCCTAACAATATTAAAACAAATTTAAAGCAATATTTAAAAATAGAATTTCAAATTCTTTGAAATTATGTTTATCAATAAAATGTATCAATAGATCGATTTTTAATTATAGAATTTATTTAGTGACCGGCTGACGCATCCATCCATCATCTAAGGTTCCCCCTCGACGGATCTCCACCTTGTCGTGGTGAGGGGGCTTAGTAACCGTGGGTTGAGCCACCAATGTGAACCAATAGGGATTCCAGGAGGAGAAGCTCTGAGCTGGCTTGGCCATGGGTCCGCTCTGGATGCGTCCGTGGAGGAGGGGTCGCGGGAAATAGGTGTCTCGGTGTGTCGTTGCCGTGCACCCTGTCTCCTGCGACCTAACGGGGTCCCACCGCTTGATGCGTTGGCGGTGTGGCCGCCGGAGGAGGAGGAGAGCAAGAGGAAATGCGGTGTGTCGTTGCCGTCCTCCCTGTCCTCTTCGAATTCTTAATGGTAGGCCCCTGGGTGGTGGTCTCAGGGTTGGGCCGTCACCCTGTGAATAGGGGCCTTGGAAGTAAGGCGCGCCTTTGTGTTTTCTGGCGCGCCATGCTGTTGGAGAAAGCTCCATGCTCCACGTAGAGGGGCTGCGGGAGCGGCCAGGCACCGCTGGGTTCGCGGATGAGAGCGAAAGCGTGCCCGTGTTCCCGTCGTAAGGTGCAAGGAGAAAGCTCAGTGGGGGTTTAGCCGGTAAGAGTCCAGCATAACCCAGCTGCCACCCCGGGCGGCTGGGTATCAATAAGGATTACCCACTTTAAAAAAAATAAAAATAAAAAAATAATAAAAAGGGTCTCATCCTCTGCAGCATGAATAATCTGTATCCTGGCTGCTATGATATTGCTAAGACGACTATTTCTCAGACCACCGGCAAATCACTTTATCGCAATACGGTCGTTTCGTGGCTTCAAAATCTCATACGAGCTTGAATTACAGTTGGCCTGTGAAATCGTTCAATCAACAAATATTGATTTTATCTGCAGTCCATACTGTATTTTTAAATTATTCTAGCGAATACATTGTAACTGAATCACTGGGACTGAATGGCTGTGTCCGACTTTTTAGGCAGCAATGTACTTCGTATGTTCTTTATTACTACTGCTTCATGGTCTAGTAGTAAGCGTGTTCAACCACAGACGTGAGGTCCTGGGTTCAAATCCCGGGTCGGACCAAAAATTGTTATTGTGATTTTTCAATTTCTAATAACAGTCCGGAGTCAGGAAGTTCGCGGTGATACACCTGTGGAGAGTACGTTAAGCCGTCGGTCCTGCGCCTGATTTCTCATCGGTCGTGTCGGATTGCCGTCCCATCGGAATATGAGAATGAGGGAATAGAGAGTGCACTTGTGTCTGCGCGCACACTTGTGCACTATAATATGTCCTGCGCATCTGGCTCGTCGCTATGGAGACGGCCGCCGTAGCCGAAATCGGCTAGGACGATATTATTATTATTATGTTCTTTATTAATTCTGAAACAAAAAAGATTTTAAAACAAATTGTTCAAGAAGTTTTTTACTGTCACTGTCTATCATCGAATCATACATTTCATTCTTCAAGGTTAATTGTTTGGCGACTGCTGCTTTTAAGTCGAATTTCTCCGTATTTAATGTACTCGTAGTCGGATCATCCCAACAAAGTTAATGAAATTTCGAATAATGAAATTTAGCTTAGGTAGGGTCGCCATGGTTCGAAGCGAGATTCCAATGACACAACCGATAAATTTGATTGCTCTTTAATTTATCCTCACAATAACAAGATATGCCATATATGTATACTAACAGTCATCATCAACATTACACTACTACACTACAATCTGTATGAAAATGTTTAATAATAATTTGATATAACATTTCTAAATAACCCGTGGAAATAGTGAGAGGTCTATCATAGATATCTGATTCTCAGACCTACCTAATAAGCACACAAAATTTCTTGAGAATCGATTTAGCCGTTTCGGAGGAGTACGGCAACTAACATTGTGAGACGAGAATTTGGGTGCACGGCAGTACCCCCGCCAAGTCGAGCAAAAAAGTGGCACGGCTGTACCATCCTTTTTTCGAAGCAATTCAGGCCAATTTCGATCCCCTATAACTTCATAGTGGATAAAACAGGAAGCCTATTCTATTTCAGTATCTAAGCAGACATTGTATATACAGGTTATATTCCAAATTTCATTCAATTTGAACTAGTAGATTAGGAATTGGAACTGGTTAAAGTTTCTCGATTTTGTCACTCACTGACTGGCCGATCATCAAAAGTTTAAGGCACTAGCAGACAGAAGCTTCAAATTTAGAATACAATAAGTAATTAGTGTCTAAACCCAGAAAACAAAAAATAATTTGTAAATGCGGTCCAGTTTGTTAGATACACCAACTGCATGAATATCTTTGTAATGCTATGTAAATATATATGACTACAAAGTTAGATTTGCAGTCAGATTGCAATGAAATAACAGGGGTAGATAGAATCCTAGATGTATGAGGAATAACGAGAGGGGTATAGGGTGGGAAAGGGTGTGTTCAGCGCATGAAACTGAACAACATTTGCATAGGAAAATATGACGAAATATTAAAAAAAAAACGATTTTCTATACAAATTTTTCATATTGTCAGTAGGTGCCACATTGCATCTTCCATGCAGCCTAAATTCGAATTGGACTGGTGCGACCGGGGAGGTATCTCTGGCTGATATGAGATTGGCGTAAAGTGACAGCTGTGCTGTCGCGTTTCGTGCAGTGTGTTGAAAGCCGGTGGCCCATGAAGGTTTTTTTTTTTTTTTTTTGGTATAGGAGGGCAAACGAGCAGTCGGAGCCATTTTCATGACTACCGACGCCCACAAACATCCACATAGAGGCTATACAGATGCGCTGCCCTCCTTTCTCCTCCCACCTCCATGGGCCACCGGCTACTTACACACCGCACGAAACGCGACAGCACAGCTGTCACTTTACGCCGGTCTCGTGTAAGCGAGAGGTACCTCCCCGGTCGTGCCGGCCCAATTCGACTGCATGCAGTGTGGCACTACCTCTTACTAAAGGTGGGAGCAAAAAGGAGGGCAGCGCATCTGTATAGCCTCTATGCGGATGTCTATGGGTATCGGTAGTCATGAAAACGACTCCGACTGCTCGTGTGCTCCCCTATAACCTAAAAAAGGAGAGGGGAATGCTCAGTTTCCTGGGCTAAAACGTTTTTACTAGTCCTTTGTGTTATGTACAAAGACAACTTGTAAAATGACCGACGGAATGTACCAAAAACGAAAAAAGTAGAACTATCTACAAAAAGAAGTGAAATTGTAACAAAAACATCCTGTAAAAAAAAACCAAGTCTCGCAGCTCAATTTTTCTACCATAAAAAGTTGTGAGATCCATGTAATACGAAGTCGGTTAATTTATTTAGTCCCTACTTAAAGACTCTTCTGTCTTAAGTTATTATTATAATTAATTAAAAATCATTTACATATTAAATAAATAGATCGACTTGGCCATCGCTTGATTCGATTAGTATGTGTAGTGTGTTTAGTATGTATCACACCATACAGCACTACGGGCCAGCAACCTGGTTTCTTACCAAAGTCTTTCCGAATGGACGTGAAATGATTAATGAGAAGAAGAAAGAGAAGGGAAAGAAGGGTCCTTAAGTAGGTACTAAATAAATTAACCTAATTGGTATTACATGGGAGTGAGACTTGGTTTTTTTACAGGATGTTTTTGTTGGGATTTTATATACATAATAATAAAATGTAACACCCTTACCACTGTAGAGGTTCATGCAAATAAAACATATTTGTTTATGTAAAATAAGCCCGGTGTAGCTGAAGCCGGGGAGATACCTTTCGTACACAATATGATACCGCTCGAAAAGTGATAGCTATGCTGTCGAGTTTCGTGCAGCTTGTGAGCACCCAGTCCGGGTGATGAAGAAGGGCAATGCAACTTCATATGTGGATGTCAAGGGCGTCGGTAGGGACCATATGGCATCAACTGCTAGTTTGTCCTCCCATGCTGCAAAAGAAACCCCGTATGCGAATAAAGGATAAACGATACTGAGATGATATACGCTGGTCACTTAGTGGGAATATCCTAATGTCGTTCATGTAGACGTGATGTGAGCTACCACCGAGGATGGCAACTCATCTGCATAATCTCAATACTAAATGACTGCTCGTGAGCCAACTAAGACAGCTATAACCCATTGACGTAAATAACGTTAATAATACTTTTCTATTGCATTTGTAAGGAAAAATTTCTCGACCACACAACCAATGTTGGTTACCCTATGTTACTTGTGTGGTCGAGAAATTTTGAGAAATGAAATACGAAGTTTTACCATAAATGTCTATAGCGAATGATGTTTTCGGTTAAAAGGCAACGTAAGCCTTACTTACGTAACTTGTTACGCTTGACTACAGCTTGACGGATTAGTAAAAAATAATTTTCCTCTTGATTTTTTTGATCTCTCCTGTCAGTATTCGATGTATAAAGCATTTCCTTCAACTCCTATTTCATTTATTACTTCACTTCTTTCATGTTTATTTATTACGCCATCAATAAATCTCACAATCTACATTACCCAACAGGAAACACGGGAAAAGCATTATCACAGTAGAATGATAAAATGACGACAGCGAATACCGCACGTCGCAATATATTTCCGTCGCATTTAATATAACACTTGCGTCAGTAACTAATAAAACACCGAATTTGTGATGTGGGTGCAATATGCAGCCGACATTATCTGTTCATAAAAATAAATAGCCATTAGCAAACCATGACGACCTGAGTTGAGTTCTTGATCAGTATTTCTCGGGCTTCGTTTATTTTTTGGGGGAATTCTGTAGCTCTGATAGACAAAGAATATTCATTACAGAAGCAGTTTTTCCAAAAACAAACTTATCTATATTATTTAATGAAATTTTATCTCTTTATTATATTACTAGAATATGTGTTTCATAATCTACGCTGCTAGTTTTGCAAAACTTTGAGGTTGATTACGATCCTATAAACTTTTAGGATGATGGACCTGTAAAATTTATGATTCGTTTTTTGTTTTCCATTTTTAGTAAATATATAAATAAATATAAAATTAATAAAATAAAAAATATTAAATTTAACGTTAAAACGAGATATGGGGAAGATGATGATAGGAATAAAGGTAGGTTACTCCGACCAAGTCGAGTTACTTGGTGGGATCGTGTATCACCAGAGTATACATTTGTAATTATTTAATTAATCAAAGTATAAATTTGCATTTTTTGCCCGACGCCCTTAATGTCCAAGTGTGCTAATGCATTTGCCCTTCTTCACTCCATCCTCCAATGGGTCACGGGAAAGTGTACATTACTTTACTTTGAAGACAGTATCACATTATGAAAGAGATATATCTCTCTGTAGTAGAGAGTACAGAGAGGTACGTTTTTGTAACATCATTGATTATGATGTTACAAAAGCGTCGTAGCTAAAAGGGGTTTAGTTTAGTAATTCAATACTAAAGTCCAGCACATCGCTCTTCATCTTATCCGCTTCCATGTAATGAAAGCAAGCAACAATAATATGTCATAATGTTAGTTGCCATATTCCTCCGAAACGACTAGTTAAATTCATATCGAGTAGGTCTGACAATCGGCCTACACCTATTTTTCATTTCGATATTTCCACGAGATCAAAACTTACGAGGGTAAAACCATGGAGCACAGCTAGTGCTATATGTAACTGTATATAATAATAATGTTCTCCCAGCCGATTTCGGCTACGGCGGCCGTCTCTATAGAGACGAGCCAGATGCGCAGGACATATTATAGTGCACAAGTATGCGCGCAGACACAAGTGCACTCTCTATTCCCTCATTCTCATATTCCGATGGGACGGCAATTCTACACGACCGGTGAGAAATCAGCGCGACGGCTTAACGTGCTCTCCGAGGCACGGGGGTGTACCACCGCCAACTTCCTGACTCCGGACTGTTATTAGAAATTGAAAAATCCCAATAACAATTTTTGGTCCGACCCGGGATTCGAACCCAGTACCTCACGTCTGTGGTTGAACACGCTTACCACTAGAGCACGAGGCAGTCGCAATATACAGTAATTGTATATAGTGTATAAACGTCGGATTCATAGTTTGTTATTAACAAACTGTTTATGTTAATTTGATTTAAGTTTCCGAATCTGGTACTCTGCTGAATATTAAACGATGCACGTGAAATTCCGTTCGCGCTCTCGAGGTCTGGCCTACCTATGTCTTGGTATACCCAAGGTTAGGGATTACATAAGCCGGAGAGTGAGGCAACCCTGATTTATTCTAGAATAATCTGCTAACGTACATTCCTTAGATTTGCATATATAACTGGATTTATTAGTAAATTGTAATTTTGTAAATTGAAATGGAATAATGCATTGTGGGTTTTTATTACTTTTACCCCAATATTGGGTATTTATATACTCTTGGGCGTAAACAATAACTTAACTTACACACACTTATTTATCAGTAAGGCGTAAGTGGATGTTCTTTTTAATAACTATCTATAATGGGTCCCATTATAGATAGTTATTAAAAAGAACACGTTCTATAAAATGCTATGCTTTATTTAAATGGCTCAAATCTATCAATAGTTGTTTGACTGAGCACAACATCTTGTAGGGATTATTGAAATATACTATAATAAATATATATTAATTACAGGCACCTATTAATTATTTGATATTAACAACTCCTTTATATCGATCAGTAATTATTGATAATTAAAAGTTAATATTGAAAAGGATATGGATGTGACGTCAATAATGAGAGTGATGGTACGTCGCTAACATTAAGATCTCAAGTACATGATTACCGACATGAAAGTCTACATAAAAAAAATATATCAGTACTATTAAACAAATTGTTATTGTACTAAAATAAGTTTTAAAACATATTATGAGTAATAATAAATAGTATATTATGTAACTAGTGAATAAAGGACGGATTTAAAGCGAGGGCCGTAGATGAGTCACGAGCAAGTGAAGGTCTCTAACAATTGAATCACGAGCGCAGGGAGTGGTTTAAGATGATTGAATCACGAGTGCAGCGAGTGATTCAACTGTTAAAATCCTGAGCGACGCGAGTGATTCATGGCCCACGATATAAATTCATACTTTATTCAGGAGTTTCATACTATACTTTATACCATGACTACGAGAAAAAGACATAATTTAAGCGAAAATAGAAATTTAGTCAAAAAAGAAATGTTACATTAATTGAAATGGACATTAAAATTAGAGCAATGACTGAAATTAAGCGTAATTTTCTTATTATTATCAATAGGGTCAACTTGTGAAACAATATTAATTTTTTTTCTATAATTGCAGCAAATAAGTTTTTAATCTAATGCCAAACTCCTTGTCGCAAATATCGACCAATCAAATCTCGAGAATTTATTTGCACCAAAGAGTTTGAATTTCGAATCTTAGCGTTAGTTTGTGTAAGCATTGAAATGGAGATCGGATATATTTTTGTGTTCCAAATTCAAACACCAAAACAGTGAATAAAAACAAAATAGTGAATAAAAGGCCTTTTTATTCACTGTTTTGCGTGAATAAAATAAGCTTTTTAGAGTAGGTATGGTATAAAAGAAATTAAATCATAAACTGTTTATGCCCGAGAACAATCAGTGAATCGTAGAGTTCCTACGTATTTTCTTTCTCTAATTAAACGACCTACTTGTACTGTTCTCAAAAATTCCAGACAAGGAGCACTTGATATCAAATACAATAAAACCATTCTACTGAAAAATGTTTTATCAAGTCAACATTCTTCAAGCAGTTTATACTTTTCTTAATTGGCATTTCAATTTCTTCGAACATTTCTTGGTATTCTACTGTAAGGAGTTCCGTCCGACCTACATTGACTTGACGTTCAAAATAATTGTTTTTTATACTCAACTATTATTAGCGTATGAATAAGTACAAAATAGAGCATACTAATTAGGTACCGAAATATTTTACAAAGTCGATATAAAGAAGAAAATCATGTCAAATGAGTATTTTTATCTTTTTTTCTCTCTTTTTAAAAAATCAAAATTAGTTGTCATGTTATGCTTGGCAATGTTACAAGTAAATTTGTGAAACAATTACTAGATGTTGCCCAATTTCGCCCCATCTCCCCCCCATACCCATCCACTATTGACAAATCGTACAAAGTGCGGCAGCATTATTAGCACTTTTAAGGCGGTATCATGTGTGCAGCCTGGCACTATCTATATATATCTAAACTATATAAAGTTGAAATTACCAATTATATAATATAGGGTAGTATTTAATCTTACAACTGTAAATCCACATTTTTCTATTAAAGTATTCGAAATTGCTAACAAAAATACTGAATTGCACACTAAATTTGCGCATCAAATAAATCAAAAATACAACACTGTTTGATGTTTGAAGCTAATCTATTTTACTAAATTACTATCTGTTAACTTATAGTAAATCTAATTATCCTTTTAGTGCAACGAAACATTTAATCTGTTTTTTTGGAATACGTCACCTATTAAATTGCAAAGAACATGAGTTATTCTACATAAAACACCGGTAAATCAGTCATGTTTTAAATTTGGGTCTTCTGACCTATGATTAACAAGTGGTCGATCCAAGTATAAAATTGGACCAAGTGTTCCGAGTGCAAATAAAAAAAATATCCTAATAACCTAACAACTTCGAACCTATCGGGGTAAATTTGGGTCTTATGACCCACTATGATTAACTATTACAAGTTGTCGATCCGATTATGAAATTGGACCAAGTGTTCCGAGTGCATATAAAAAAAATATCCTAACAACCTAACAACTTCGAACCAATCGGGATAAATTTGGGTCTTATGACCCACTATGATTAACTATTACAAGTTGTCGATCCGATTATGAAATTGGACCAAGTGTTCCGAGTGCAAATAAAAAAAAATATCCTAACAACCTAACAAC
>LUGF01053339.1:211067-232614 GCA_001625245.1 Calycopis cecrops
ACTTAATTAACGAATGGCAAGATCGTTTGTCTAATACAACTAAAGGACGTCACCTAGGTCACCTATATAACTTTTTGCCTTGCGTACGAGAACGATTATCTAAACCCTGGCTCGAAGTTGATTATTGCGTTTCTCAGTTTCTATTAAGTCACGGCAATTTTAAAAGCAAACTTTTTAGTTTTTAACTGGTACCGTCACCCCTCTGTGATTGCTCAATAGAAGGCGACGAACATGAACAAACCGCACATCACATCCTATGGGAGTGTAGTCTTTGGCAAGCTGAGAGAAATGTAACGTTAGATAACATTCGAAGTGTTACCGATGTAGTCTATTATAGCGACCTCGTGGTCAATTTAGGGAACTTTCGAGCGTTCAAACAATTTTGTCATAAATATTACTGGCAGCAAATAAATATAACTCAATCATAAAATCACCCCTGATAACAACAAAGTTTTCATATCAATTCATTTATTTATATTTCCGTGGTGCATAGCTGTAGCCGGGCTTCACCTGGCTGCTCTCTTTACTTCTTGGCTTATTTAAGTCATAGCAATCTTGTACTGTCTCCCGCTTTGATTAGGGAGGGAAATTGGAATTACTTCCTACTCCTCCTACTTTCTTCTGATTTAATTCGTTGCGGGTCCCCAGACAGATTTAGCTTTTCCCTCGGGCTCCCTGCGATCATATCAAAGGGTCAAGTGTGGTTGCCGCTGTCGATCCAGGCGACACAGGAGTAGCAGCGGTGGGAACGAGTGGTGGGCCAAAGCCCGTTAAAAAAAATCCCTACAGTCTACCTAACATTGTTGATACAATTGGTACATGGTGATGACGTACATGACTTACTTGAATATACGTAATATAATAATTTTAGATTAATAAAAAATAATACACATGTCCTATTTGCGTTGTTACCTCGTTAAATTGTAAAGGGACAACCAGGGTCTCAACAAAAGTGACAGAACATCAATAGTCCCTAAAAGCGTCACAAATTATTGGTACATAAATTCATTGTTTCATAACTTTGTACAAAAAATGATTAATTGCTATGCCAGCGCATCATTTGATGTAAATTGCTCTAATTGAACTTTCTTATTATATATTTTTTTAATATTATGAATTATTTTTGAACAATTAAATCATAGTTCGATAAAAATATTTTGTTAAAAATAACTGCTGATTTTTCTAATTCTTGATCTAGAGGGAAATATATTTTTTTATAAGTACATACATTATTTACTTGTTTTTATATGTATTGTTTTTATGTGTGTTGTGAATAAGTAACGAAATGTATGTGTAAACTTTTGTGTTCTTCAAAAAAAGTTTGTATGTGTAAACTTTGTACTAAGTGTCTTTAAAAAAGGTTTTATTAATTTATTCAAAAATATCGATATACCGTGTTGGGTTGTGTTACGTCACGATAAAAGCATTTTGGAAACTGATCTACAAACGTGTTTTCACTATGTGCGTATGGCGATTGGCGAAATGACGATCCGTAGACAAACAGACGGAGGACAAATAGATCGTTTTAAGGTTACACTGTTCCTAAAAACTGTGTAATTAGGAATTGGGTCACACGCGCCGCGGCCGATTGTCATACACATTAAACGCAATATGTCCAGGCTCTACGAAATTTAATTTACGTCTGATCGACATAAATCGTAAAGTGCCATTGTTGCGTTGCAAAAAATGAGGCAAGCATGACATGGAACATAATACCGCCTTTAAAGAGATATATTTGCCATTGCTTTGTCCATTGGTCCGTTGGGGGGATAGGATGTAGGAGAGAAGCGCCTCTTCATAACTCTTATTTAGGCGAATTTTGGGCAACAAAGAATATTTGACATACAACAAACACAGACCAACAGGAATTGTCGTAAACTGCACAAAGCGCAAATGCGTTTCATCGTTTTTTTAGAACGTTTCACATTACCCGATCCGATGTCGGTATCAGCTTAGATAGGTAAAATGAATCAAAGTTGTATCCCTGTCACATTATATTATCCGCTCCTATCTCGATTATTGGAAAAAGGTACCTAGATATTTCATTCGTTTGGCTGTCCTATATGGATAATGGATGCTGATATCGGATCTAATTAATATGAAAAAAGAGAGACTTAATGAAGTATACATGTAAATATACAATAATATTTAATAAATTCAAGGCCGGCAGTTTAATTATATTTTTTTTTATTTTTTTTTATGGTATAGGGGGGCAAACGAGCAGTTGTAGCCATTTTCATGACTACCGACGCCCATGGACATCTGCATAGACACTATACAGATGCGCTGCCCCCCTTTCTCCTCCCACCTCCTTGGGCCACCGGCTATTTACACACCTTAGACCAAATATTTGTACGCATCAGCCTTGGCAGTACAAATAACGTATTGTGTAGCTTGTCATATACAAATACGTACACACTATATAAGGTAATTAAGTATTTAATAAGAAATAAAAAGCTAATATAGTATTATAATTTTAGCATTCTTTGCTTTTATTTTGCAGGTTTGGGGCTGTTTACTCGGTCATCAATTGGACCAACCGTTACAAAATTGCCAACGCATGAGTCTTTGTGAAGGTGTTCCAATGTCAGGTACAAATATTATAAAATAAAACTGAAACCTAGGTAAAAACCTACGTTACCTTATGTTTTTGATACCACAATTTTTGTATTCTCCTGATATAAATGTTTTTATATAACTTTACGTTGTTATTTTCTTAGCTCCATTTTAATGCTATATCCTAATATGTCAGACAGCATGGAGTATTCATAGTAATATTTAAACATAAGTGACCTATACAAAGAGCAAAGATTTTTTTTGTTTGTTTCTATCGAATACGTTTCACAATCACAGGACTGAATTGGACCACTTTTTCGCAAATATAACAAACATTATCAGGAAATAACATAGCCTATATATTATTACCATTATTTTATTTTTGACGCCCAAAGAAGTGGGCGAGGGTCGAAAATTTATCAGATAAAATTAATTTTACGTTAGTTATTTTGTTTCATCTCATATAAACCTTTGAAATATAAAAAAAGAAATACACAACCGTACTATTAGAAAAGTGGCGAAAATCTTCCGCTTTATGGTACATATCCAAAATATTTTTCCAACACTAATGTCCCACGGCGTAGGACTCGATGCCCGGTGGATCCAATAAAATACTGTTATAAATCCGACTCAACACTGACCTCCCTATTATGATAAAAGGTACCTTCTGAAAGATGTTATTCATCAGGGAATCTATTCTTATTGCATAAATATTTATGTTTGAATACATAAAAATCTTTGTAAAATGGGTACACCAAACCCATTGTTATGTTGGGCAGAGTACTGCATATAGAGGTTAGGGAAATTGTATTCTCACTTTTATAATATGTACAGAATTGGATGCTAATGTATCGACTCATCACTTAGTGCAATAGCTAACTTACTTATCGTAATTATGTTGCGAAATGTTCTAGAACTTTCGCCGAACCTTTATAAGTTGATGTAAGTTTCAACAGGGAAATGTTCCACAGAGGCCATTCCATATTGAGGCGAGGAATAAATTCATTGAAAAGTAAAATACCCGATAAGTTAAAGTATATTTCGCTGTAAATCAGCCCAAAGTTGGTTAAATTGGTCCTTTTATAGTAGCGTGATTTGCCATCTGCCATCATAATATAACTTTATTACAAAACTACAACATTTAGAACAATATTAACGAGGATACGGAAACAACATACATTAAAATTGATCAAGCTGTTCAGGTTGTAATATGGGTCAGAGAAGTTTACTTATATAAATATTACGCTTAGAAAATAATACCCATCTTCTCTCGCAGTTGGGTGGAAATAAACTATCCATCAAGAGCCCGCATCCTTCAATATATTCTGGCTTCCTCTCATCAATCTCTGTGAAAAATGAAAGGGGTGGTGTCATTACTGCGATGTAGGCTTTAGCCGAATTAGGACTGGATGTAGTCTAGTCTAATTGTCTGGATGTTTTTGACCATTGCTAGTTAGGGTTGCTTATCAACACTACGTCAGTTATAACTGACAAGTTGTGCGTGACGCTTAAGCTACGTATTAATGTAATATCCTGTAATCACATCCATGGACCGAGTGATCACACCCGTGTTGATTTGCCCACGTGAATAACTGAAGGATAATTTTGATTTATTATAGAGATTACAGACATATACACATCACTCATGCTTTATTACCGAGTGACATTTAGTTCAGTGCTCTCCTCACTTTGTATTACTAGGCAGATAATAACTACATACTTTTGAAATTAGTTCCATGTAACATTCTTGATATATGACGACCAGGCTGGCGGAGTGGTACAGGGCTCGGATAAGTGGAGCATGTTGAGCCAGGGGTCGGGGGTTCGAATCCCGCCTTGATCATGTATGTTGATCTATGTAATATAATAAAAATCTTAAATATGTAAAATTTCTTAAATTTATAAGACATATTAAATATATTCCGTTGTCTAGTGCCCGTAACACAAGTCCTTACGGTACTTAGAACGGGGCTAGGCTAACGTGATGTGTAAAATCCACATATATTTATTTATCTATTTATAATGTTTTTTTTAATTTGTTTGTTCTTTTACTAGTCGGAGAATTTTGTTTCATTTGTATTGTAGAACATTAAATAACTAAAATAGTTCTATATTCCCTAATAATGGGTGTTTTTTTTCGAGGTATAGAACTTTAAGTTGGCATTACTTTTCAAGATGGCGACCGATTTAACAGCTGTCAAGTGATTTATTCTCAGTTTGGTTTGGCAATTCATCATGAATAAACTCACACCTGAACAACGCTTGCAAATTGTGCAATTTTATTTCGAAAATAATGGCTCTGTGCGGAATACGTATCGCGCACTACGTCCATTTTATCGTCGACAAAATCGTCCATCAGAGCAGTTAATTCGATTAACCATGGAACGTTTTCGCACCACGTTTACTCTGATTGATAACTCGCATCCCCAGAGACGCCGTACGGTGCGTACAGAAGAAGCTATTGCTACTGTAGACTGTAGAGCGTAGCATTGAGGAAGACCCGAATGTGTCCATCCGCCATCGAGCACAGGAATTGAATCTGTGTCCATCCACTTTATGGAAGATTTTGCGGAAGGATCTTGGTTTGCATGCTTACAAAATCTAACTCGTGCAAGAGTTAAAGCCAAACGATCATGAAGCAAGGCGTAGATTCGTCAAATGGGCTCAAAACGAGATTGCCATTGTTCCCGATTTTCATAAGCGAATTTTGTTTAGCGATGAAGCGCACTTCTGGTTGAATGGCTACGTCAACAAACAAAACTGCCGCATTTGGAGTGAAACTAATCCTCAAGTGTATGTCGAAACACCGTTACATCCAGAAAAACTGACTATTTGGTGCGCTTTATGGGCTGGTGGAATCATTGGTCCGTACTTCTTCAAAAACGATGATGGCCAGAACGTTACAGTCAATGGTGATCGGTATAGAGCCATGATTACTAATTTTTTCATTCCTGAATTGAACAATCATAATGTCCAGGAGCTGTGGTTTCAACAAGACGGCGCAACATGTCACACAGCTCGTGCCACACAATCAATTTATTGAAAAACACGTTTGGTGACCGCCTAATTTCACGTTTTGGACCTGTGAATTGGCCTCCAAGATCTTGTGATTTAACACCGCTAGACTATTTTCTGTGGGGTTATGTAAAGTCATTGGTCTATGCGGATAAGCCACAAACATTTGACCATTTGGAAGACAACATTCGCCGTGTTATTGCCGATATACGACCACAAATGTTGCAAAAGGTCATCGAAAATTGGACGTCCAGGTTGGACTACATCCAAGCCAGCCGTGGCAGTCGTATGCCAGAAATCATATTTGAAATGTAATGCCACAAGATTATCTTTCGAATAAATAAAAAAACATGTCAATCGAATATTCCATCGTTGTTTTATTGCAATTTAAAGTTATATACCTCTAAAAAAAACACCCGTTACATTTATATTATGCATGCATTAACAAATACTAGTAAAGTTTCTACTGTAATTCCTTTTACTTTTACTAAAAAGAGTAATTCATATCCGTATCTCCAGCCTCCATAAACCTGGAGAAGGCTTGCGAACAATGTGTATTAATCTACGCCTATTGTTTGGCCTTTTCCTAAATATTGAAAATCGTATAATATTTTTCTGTGTCCTGCTGTTAGGGTAGAGAAAAATATTACGAGTTCACATTATCAATATGCCACGTAGCGTAGGAAAGTGCAGTTGCGCTAGCTCGTAGCGACTGCTCGGGAGGCACTGCCTGCATTGCACTGGTCATTGGTACTTGATAGTAAAGTTTTCACTTCTATCGAAAGTCTCTATGTCCCTTTTTTAAATTTAATATATTAGTCTGTATTTTACAAGCGGATTTTCGTACGTATTCACAGATTTCATGTGCGGAAACGGAATCACGCGTCGCGGTACCACGAGCAGTTACATCAGCCGCGCTCGCGTCCCGTCCAGCTCCACTTCGCTTACCCGCCGCGTTGACGCTCCCTGTCCGCTCTCAGGCACGGTAGTGCCACCCTTGAACGCGACAATGCCGCCCTTGAACACGGTAATGCCGCCCTCGAGTACGGACATGCCGCCCGTTCGAGCGCTCTCCGTTCGCGGCAACTTTGAATAAATATTGTGTTTTGAGTTTGTGTTTTATTAAACCATTCCTCGCTAATCCTTGTGGCTAGATCAGATCAAAGAATATGCACGCAACAAAAATCTATAACATGTAGAGCCAGCTGTGGATATTTTCGTATACGGGAGGTTCTCCAGTGGCAGCCCCGCACCAGAAATGTTAGATAACCTTCTACCTGCTGAACTGGCGACTTGGTCAAGGTTTTTTATACTATAAAGGGGCAAACGAGCAGTTGGAGTCATTTTCATAACAGTACTACCAACGTCCATACGCATCCGAACACAGGCTATATAGATGCGTTGCTCTCCATCCTCCCAAAATGGGCCACCGGCTACGTACTTACACACCGCTCGAAACGCAACAGCACGGATGTCACTTTACGCCAGTGTCATATAAGCGAGAGGTACGTCCCCGATAGTGCCGACCCAATTCGGATGCATGCATGCAGCGTGGCATTACCTCTTACAAAGTCGAGCTAACGAGTAGTTACTGCCTTTTGGCGAATTCCTACGCCCATAGATATCAATATAATTGCTATGTAGGTGCATTGCTCATCTCTCTTTCTCTTGGGTGACCGGAACATCTCAAACCGGACGAAAATCGGCAGCACGTCCAGCTAGCCTAAATCGGCTGCAAAGCGGTATAGCACTATCTCCTCCTAAATGTTACAGAAACTACCAATTTTAGTTTATTGATCGTGTACCTTATGAACTGTATTACAATCAAAGAAACAGCAAAGCAAGCTAATCATATACATCCATATTTATTGACCCACTGCTAAACAAGCCCGTTTCAATGAACTCATTCTTATCCCAAAGTGTTGTAATATGTAGTAAAATATTTACGCCCAGGTACTATTTATCGCGAATATAAACACTCGGCCACACTCCCGGCGAGTTTGGCTCATAAACTGTATGATGAAGCGATTGTTAGTCTTACGGACATAAATACCAACTCTTCAAATATTTTGCGTTATAAATAATCGTAATGTCTTTTATTATAAATAAAAACGTGCATAAATAAGAATACACGCTAGTTTTTTTTGTTTATGTATGCACGTATAAAGTTGTTCTTCTTTCTAAAAAAAGTCAAATAAAATAATGTTTATAATATATCTATGGAATTTACACACTAGTCTAGTACTAAGTAACTACCTACTATCAGGACCTGTGTTACGGGTACTAGACAGCGGAAATATATTTAATATGTTTTGTAAATTAAAAAAAACAATTTAATAGAATATAGAAGATATATTATTATAGATAAACATCCATTTGCATGATGGGGTCCGAGTCTGGTGCAACATGCTCATTAATATTAGGTACCCGAGCGACAGTCGGTCGTGAAATTATTATTTTCATTACTAACGCTCTTGTAATTTTTATTTCTTTTCTTTTCTTGTCTTCTTATATTGTCTTTTCCTTACATATTAATTATCATCCGAATTCGGTGTCAATACACATCAACATATAAAATATGTTATAATTTCTCCCAATCTTTGCTTCAAAAATAAGTTTTCAATGATGTTCACTTTGAAAACTTCGAAAGATCTTCTTTAGTGTTTGCTTTTCCGGTAATATGCTATCACCAGCCCTGGGTTTATGGTGGTAGATGAATCTCATGGAGTAGGATACGATGATTATCCATGAAATCACTGCAAGTGCCACCAACCGCCTTTTATAAAGCTTCCACCGTTTATTAAAGTAATTAAACTAACCCAGTTTAAAGGGCTGGTTACTCAAACGGCTGAGTCACAAAGCGTGCACTTGTACTACAACGCAAGTCCGCCCAACTGTTATCGCGATAATAATTACGTAAATGATAACAAAAATTGTCCGTGAGCACAAGTACTACAACTAACTTGTGATTGTCTCATTCTGACTGAGGAGGAGAGACTAGGACTGACAGTCCTTTCGGTTGAGTCGTCATATTGTATAATAATAATAATGTTTATTTCCAAAAAATGTTTATAACAATTCAGACCAAGGCCAGGTTAGATCTCCTAGTAAGTAAGTATAGAACAATACTTGTGTTAGAAGATCTCGTTCTTCCATAACATATCTATTTAACATTACCACAATAATAACTTATCAAAATACTTAAGTTTAGTTTACAATACTTTTATTTGTGTGTGAGAGTGTATGTGTGTGCCCTTATATCGCAATAAGAACTAAAAATCTAAGTTTAGTCGCCTTTTATGGTATAGGGCTGACAAACAAGCAATCAGAGTAATTCGACGACTACCGACGCCCATTTACATCCTCACGGTTAATGGTTATGCCGTCGCGTTGCTCTCTACCACCCTACTCAATTGGACCACCGGCTACTCGCAAACCGTACGAAATCCATACGTCACTTTTATGGTGGTATCTTGTGAATGAGAAGTCACCGACGAATTTAGCTGCAAGGCAGTATTGACGCTTATATTTTACTAATCACTGGTCTCTTTCTTAAAAATCGTTTGAAAATCGATTAATCGAATCGGTGAAAGTATTTCCCCCACAGCCGAGAGCAATCAATCACTATGATAACATTTTTCATAAACCTGTGAAAACAAACGACTTTAAGATTACCAGCCAGTTAACAGGGAGCGAGGCAGGCATAACCGGGGAGGTAACTCGCGATATCGCCTATAAGTGTCGACTGGTTAGGCTGCTGTACATGCGCTTTTACTTTTTCCGATGTCACATAAGAGAGGAAAAAGTGAGCAACACATTTAGATAACATAGCTAAAGTCCATTTATTTCTTTGTTGACCTTTGATACCTAGGAGCCTAAGTGGGCCTTAGACTTATTTTGGACTTGATGCTTAGTGTAATACCGACTAAGCCCCAGAGTATGCCTTCAGCCGCTATAATTGCAGGGTCCCGGATCTGCAAGTAATACACTCGCTCCAGCGACAGGCTGGCCTCGTTGAAAAGGCCAGACTACTCCTCCTTGAGGACTGTCCGGTCCCTACTACGTAGTCGGAACAGTGCAATGGGGTTAGGTTCCCATCCTGACCCCTGGCCTCAGTATTTCAAAGGAACATGCCACCAATATGCGTGTGTGGACCCACCAGTAGTCCCAATCCACATCGCCGCCTGATGATTCCGAGGTACGGTTGAAGGATCCCTTCTCAGGTAAGCTGCTCTTGTCTGGCCTCTCCCCTAGTCCTCTTCTGCATGGCCTAGGAGATCACAGAGGCACGCAAGCCCTCCCACCACGGCAAGGTTGCAGCATCTTCGAGGGTCGCTAAAGTCTGTCGCTAAACATTAGCGATTAACGACTTACCAAAAAGGTTTTTATATTTTTATGTCTTTGCCTTTTTATATTAAACAAAATTATAAACAAAAGTACATTATTTTTAACTACTAACCATCAAAACATTACGCAACCCACGTCGAATTATAACTTTTATAGACAATGTTTTGCAAATAAATGAAGTATTAAAAAGCAAATTAGGGGAGAAACCTGAAAGCGACCTGCTACTATAAAATGTTACAGAACGTTTTTATAGCCTGCACAACATACAGGAGAATAGGGTCTTTAATTCGTTATGCTTTGTCAGATACTAAGTGTGACCGGCGATTCATATGCGAAAAATATATTAACTGAGGGAAACAGTATTTTTTTTTAAATAATATTTTTCTGCTCTATACGAGAATATTTTTTAAAAGGCAAAAGTGTGAGTTATTTTAAATGATACATAACTGATATGTAAAGTAACTAACTGAATAAAAAAACACTTATTCACTGCCTTTTATGTTTGATCCCTAGCCTTTAGAAATTACGAAACATCTAATTTCTATTAAGTTGGGTGTTGCCCTTTATTATTCTTAGCCACAACTTGCTTCGCAAAGGGTATGTAAATCAAATTTCACCTTCAATATTTACTTCCAATAATAATTTTAATCTAACTAGCGCTGCGTAAACAATTGTTACTGTTCTTAAAGTTTTATAATTAAATTAAATTGCAATCCAATTGTTGTTTTATTGTACAGTTTGTGGATAAAGCTTTTTGTATTATCTAGGAATTGTATTCGTGACGACCTGGGAAGAAATTTCATTCTTAAAACTCACAGCTAAGTTTTTTAAATGTATGTTTACTTCGTGTTGCTTAGGTGTAGGTATTAAATTTTAATAGCTAATATCAACAGAGAAACGTAGATTCTGTCATTAAGCTATAGAGCTTACCACGCAAGTATGTATTACTATTAAGAAATGACATTTTTTTTTTGCAAACATGATATAAGAATAGGTTTTCAGTACACTACTGAATTATTTATTTTTGCCATATCCCTTTTTATTTTAAGTTAGGCGTGGTGTTTTCAAAAAATATTATAATGTATTGCGATATACACCAAATACAACCTGACTAAATTTAGATGACGCAAATGATCTCGATATGTTTATAGAAGTGCTATAAAGGTGCCAATTTCCAAATATTTAATATCTATAATGCATTATGGTCTTTATCTTATCCGCTAATAACAACTTTACTGCACTGTAAGAGTATTTATTTTCGTTGTCTGTGGTGTTGTTCATTTATTTTGTTATAATAACTGGAAGATTAGTAGTAGGCGAGGTAAGCCACAGATTATGAAGTTATGGACTTTATTTTATCTGAACGATAAAACCTTGAATAAAACGTGCAAGTAATACTTATTACGTTCTTTCTTTATACGTCATGTCTTTTTTTATAGCAATGGGATCAAATGAACTATCAGAAGTATTTGGAGACTACTAACGCCCATATACATCTGTATATGCAGAACGCAGAAGCGTTGTTCTCCTGGACTTCCAAATCACACGAAATTCGGCAGCATGGGCATCACTTTTATTACTGCAGAATGAACCTTTTAATAAAATTCTACACCACACAAAAAACAATGTCATGTAAAACGTTGTCAAAAGGAGGTCAAGATTATAACTATACACGCCCTAACTCTAGAATTAGTAAAATCTTTAATTAGTAAAATCCTAATTTTGTAAAATCTGTGTCAAAATTTCATGGCTGGCCGGTTTATCCAGACCAAAAAATATAGGATACACCTTAACGAACCACCAATACTAGACTCAGATTCCAAAGAACTGAAAATATATACTGATGGGTCCAAGAACGCACACGGCACAGGTGCAGGCTTATTCTCTAACGAACTAAATCTGCACTAAGCCGCATCACTAGGCATCTACAGTACTGTCTTTCAGGCGGAATGCGTAGGTATTATACTAGCGGCTAAAGCGATCGTCGATCCTAATATAAAAGGATATGATATCAGGATCCTAACAGTTAGCAAGGCGGTGCTTCATGCCTTAAACTTACACACAACAAACTCAGGTCTTATTAACAAGTGTCACCTTTCCCTGGAAGAGATAAGTATTAACAACAATATCACACTGAAGTGGATCAAAGGCCACTGTGGCTCCATAGGAAATTACGCTGCAGATGAACTGGCTAAAAAAGGAGCAAACATGGACTCAGCGGAGGCGGAACCGTCAATCCCTCTCCCATATTATAGCCAGATCAAACAATGGATAAGTACACATGCCATAACACTACACCAGGCTCTCTGGACAGGTAGGAATAACTGCACACAGGCGAGGAAAGCGTTGCAACAAAGCAACCCTCGCCTTTCGAACCAACTTATCAAACAAAAACGACCTGATCTACGCCTAATTACCGGCGCTATAACAGGACATGGTCACTATAACAAACATCTTTTTACTATAGGTGTCACTGACAACCCTCTATGCATAGCTTGCCTAGAGGAGACAGCAGCTCATGTGCTCATGGAGTGCACGGGAGTTGCAGAGTTACGAGCTTCCTACCTAGGAAACCCTGATACGGCATGCACCAACATCAAGAAATTGGTAGCCTTCCTGAAGGGGCTGAACTGGAAATAATGTGTGAAAGAAGATGTCAAGGCCCACCCAGACACGCAAAATAGGCGAAAAAGCGTCGTGTTGCGGAAAACGGCCCGGACTACAAGTACAAGTTATCCAAAACCAAAGTAATGAGGATAAAAAAATTAAAAAAAGAAAAATAACAATGAGGCTTTGCACTTTTACGCGGATTCAGACGTATACTGTATATACTAGAGACGACCTCTCGCTCACATAACAAGTGGTTACCTTTAGCTTTGTTGCGATTTGTGAAAGCGTCGATGGTTCATGGAGACGGGAGGCGATTGAGGAGAGCAATCCATCTCTGGTCATTACTCGTTGCTCGGGCCGATTTCTGCAAGTCATCGACTTGATGTGAAGTTTTTTTTAATTATTAGCTATAATTCAGATCCCGCAGGAAGGTCAGCTGGTTATTTATGTTGGCGCACGTCTTAGGTAGCATTTCAAGAAGAGTGCACAGAATTAATATCTTAATGCTACTTTTGTACTGTGCACTATTAGCTGCTGTTTTCTCTCC
Source organism: Calycopis cecrops (assembly GCA_001625245.1). Classification (NCBI taxonomy): domain Eukaryota; kingdom Metazoa; phylum Arthropoda; class Insecta; order Lepidoptera; family Lycaenidae; genus Calycopis; species Calycopis cecrops. The sequence goes on from LUGF01053339.1 coordinate 224,143, forward strand.
TACTATGCATGCCACTACAGGGGTCTGGCTGTAAGGAGGTGATGCTTGCAGAATAGCCAATAAAAATGTACATATGACGATTTGAAAATAAAATATAAGTTTTTTTTTCATTATGTATCAATGATCGGAATGTACTAATGATTTATGTTTGTAGCGCTTGTTCGAAAACCGAATACCACAGAGTAGGTATTGATTTTCTTTTATCGTTCATTTTCATTGAACCGTAAAATATTTTCATTCGAACGGACATCGACGAGTATTCTGTTTTTTTACCGATCCAATAAATATCCTTATTTAAATTTTATTGTAATTTATCTTTCAATAGTGTGTTAACTGGAAAAGGACGGAGGAGGACGCAGGTTAGTTAGATGCGCTACGCTCCCGTCTAAACCTTCTAACCTAACCGGGCCGAGTTTGGGACTCTGAAGTTTTCAGAGTCAACGTCTATGCAACAGCTAAACCGACGGATCAAATTGAAACTACCTCACCATTTCATACGGTTCATTTAAAGCAGTAGCTGTTATTTTAACCACAGATGTTCAAAATTATTATCATAATGTTATTTTAATACTCTTGTTATAATTCAATCAGTTCAAATGAGATATGTTTTATTTGGTTTCAATATTAAAACATAGACATTAAGTATAAGATAATAATGAATCTTGTTTCGTTGATGATATGTTATAGATATTATAAGAAATCAATTTTGTACTTTAATATCTAAGCCGAAATGCTTAGATATAATATATTAAATAAACTAATTTGAACTAGTATTTGAGTTTGTATCTGAACATTGTCTGTATCATCGGATGATGATAATGATGATTATGTCACATAAGTTATCTTATTAATATTATAAATGCGAAAATTTGTATGTTTGTTTGTTTGTTTGTTACTTCTTCACGCAAAAACTGCTTAGCCGATTTTTATGAAATTTTGTACACACATAGAGGGTACCTTGGATTAATACATAGAATAGTTTTTATCGCGACAAAATGTTCCTGCGGGATGCCATGGGATGATTGTCTTTTTTCCACGTGATCGAAATTTACGCGGGTGAAACCGCGGGGCGCAGCTAGTAATTTATAATTATCAAACTTATACGTGCCTACGTATACGTGTATTAGGCTTCTAGGGCTTATATTACAAGTGTGGTCAACCTTTAGTATATTTTGCAGACTTGTGGCCCTTGCCTTTTGATAGCAAAATGTTGCCGACCACTGCTTTAAAGCGTAGGTGCATGCACTTTATTTCCTTCCAATGGTATCGAAATTCGATAATTGGGTTATTGAAAGAAAAAAAATTACCGTTTTTTTAATTATAATTTAAAACTTTATTATAAATAATTGTGATACTTAATGAAAAAAATTAAAAAAAATTATATTTTTTAATAACAATAAGTGATTAAAAGTTGATAAGATTTAAAAAATAATCACGAGATTCTAAACGTGCCGTGATTGGTTGCTCGTTTGTGACGTCATAATGTTAAATGTTTTCAGAGTAGTATTGACTATCTGTAGCTTTTGTATGTCTTTTACGTAAAAACTTTCGAAATAAAGTGCTAAAAACATAATTGTTAAAAAAAAATTATTCAATTATGTGTGACAAAGGATTTATAAAAGCAAATTCTGATAATATACCTAGTGTGGATATATTTATGATCACCGATTTCTTAAAAAAAGATACTCGGTATAGCCGCGGAGGAAACGCAAATGGAGGGCCAAGGGGGCCCCTCAAATATCTACGCCGGTCACCGACACGGATGACCTTATGGAGACCGACCCGCCGTGGCGCCAACCCCAGTGCCGGTCGCGCCCAATGTGCAGGCCGCCATTCCCGCTGCACAACCAGCCCGCCGCCCAGCACGCCGCCAGCCGCCGCCAGTAGCGACCACCGCAGCAAGCGGCAGCCACCAAGACAGCGAAGCCGCCCCCACGCGTCTCCCACGCCGCGCCCCACGCTCTTCTCACACCGGCCACGGATTGTGGTCCCAGGCCGGCCGCATCCTCAGCGATGGTATATCTGCTGTTAGTAGCGGTTGCCCGCTACTTACCGCGCTATCACGCGCACTTCCAAACATCCTCCTCTTCTTACAGGAGCTAATCACCTCCCCGCTGTTACTCGGCGCCTCCAATTGGGCTCCCTTTTAGCCCGCAACGCCGGGATATCGCCCTTGTCACTACACTACTATAATAGTAGTGTCCGTGTACATTGGCGATCCTGCCGTTTGTTCCTCTTCCCCCAGACGTGCGAGTTTATTTAATCAAACTCGCTCTGTCACCATCCTTCATATTACTGCTATGCAGCTACCCCCCCTCTATTTTTAAATGATACCATTCTTCCAGTCGCCCGGTCGTGAAGTAGTCTAACCCTAGCGTGAGAGCATATCGCACCTAGGTCGCTGGTCGCCATCTGCTAGGCCTTCACCGGGTCAACCGGTGATCTCACACGGTAGGGGCTGACCCCCCCCCTCCCAAGGACCGCCCCGTATTAACGGGGTGCGGAAGGTCCCACTCACGGGGAGCTTAAAGCTCCGATCGAGTTTCCCCAGGCCCCTTGCGGGGCCTGAGAGACAGCACTTATGTAAAAATAGGTAAATAAAGTAAAACTATGTAATGATAATTGTCTTATGTAATGTCATGTTATACTTTTGTTTTTATATATAAATAAAGTTTGAGGGGTGGCGAAAGTAGGAAAGGGCAGAGAATAAATGGTAGGGATAGAATTTTTGAATAAAAGATGGGCCCTCAGCCCATACTGGCACTCTCTACTCCTCCGGGCTACCTAAAGAAACTTAAGAAGCAAGAAGCTAGAAGGAAAAAGTCAAGACTGCCCTGAAGTTCTCTTCCCCAGTTCCGCCCTCTATCGCCCCTCAGTGTTACTGTTTTCAAGAACCGTATTTTATTTAGTACGTGCACACTTACACCTATTGAAACGCCATCTACAGACCACTGTGCCACGTACGGCCAAAGGTGTGCCGTTCATATTTTTTGTTGTATTTTTACACAATGGGACGAAACAAGCTCGATAGCTTTTGAGATTCGACATTTCTAGTAAATTAACCAATAGAATAACAATAATAACTAGATTTGATCAATTACAAAATATGTAAACAATGTATCAGTTGTATGTAATAGTGAATAGAAATTGACATTGTGACGTCACATACGCTCGAGTATCGTTCGAGAATTGTCGGCGTGTTTTCGGTACTGAATTAAAAAATATATTTTTAATTAAAAATAACTTTTTAATTATAACGAATATAAAAAATATAAAAATAGTTTTGTTATATAACTAATATATGATCTTTTCATTCACGGCGGAAAAAAAAATAATTCAATAACCCAATTCGATAATCGAACTATCGCTCTATAGGGGAAGCGGATTGATAGAACTGCGGGTAAAACAGCGGAGCCAATCTGCAGGTTTTCATGCAGCCGAATTGGGCCGACACGACCGGGGAGGTACCTCTCGCTTACACGAGACCGGCGTGAAGTGACAGCTGTGCTGTCGCGTTTCGTGCGGTGTGTAAGTAGCCGGTGGCCCATGGAGGTGGGAGGAGAAAGGAGGGCAGCGCGTCTGTATAGCCTCTATAGTCTATGCGGATGTCTATGGGCGTCGGTAGTCACGAAAATGGCTCCGACTGCTCGTTTGCCCCCCTATATCATAAAAAAAAAAATCCAAGGAAAACGTGGGAAATTAATCTCTAAAGTTGGTAATCTCGGCATATTCCCGTTGGAATTTGGAAAATTATAAATAATACCACCAATAAGTTCACGGGTCATTCTTGGAATTGGTGTTATTTAGAGAGGATTTGAGCTGTATGAAACATAATAATATAATGCCGGGGGCAGCAAATTGGTCTGTCTTATTAAGTCCCTGAGAATTATTGACGAAGTTCAGAAAACTTCGACCTAGTGTCAAGTAATGTAATTCGTTTTATAAAGATAAACTGATTATTTCATTTTCTTGTTCATCTGGAAGTGTAACTTATTCGAAACAAAAAATAGTCGTTACTGGGCGTCTTTATCAACGTCTATTAAACTCTCGTATAAAAGAGTGATGAAAAACTAAATCTTTATTCAAAACTAGCTGCGCCCCGCTGTTTTACCCGCAGAAGTTTCGATCCCGTGGAAATATCGAGATAATATGAAGCCTATATGATGACCCGACCTGTTAGTAATATTTATGCAAAATTTGAAGTAAATTCAGGCTGTTCTTTTTGAGTTTGGCCCGGTCATACCTACAGACAAACATAAAAACAGAGAAACACACAAACAGACAAAAATCTAAAAACTATATTTTTGGCCTCTATATCGATTGTAGATCACGCCCCAAGTATTCTTTTAAAAAAATATTCAATGTACAGTTTTGACTTTCTTACGATTTTATTATACATATTAGGTATAGATAAGATAATATAAGAAAATAAGATATAGATGTTCAAAAAGAGATCTTTTTAAACATCACACTGATCTGAGAGGAACTGGTTAAACTCATAAGTTATAATACAATAAATTTACATTTAATTTAATTATACTAAATAACAACACAACAAAATCAGCCTAGGAACTATTTTATAATATAGGGGGCAAATTAGCAGACAAAGCGAGATAGAAGATATGAATTAAATTAAATTATATAAAGCACGCCTCATCTCTAAGTAATACATCTTACATAAGACGGTTGCCTGGAAAATATCGCTTTGTAGCAACATAGCGTATTGTAACTTGTGTTACATAAATATTCATGTAGTAGCTACAAATTTTTTGACAGCGATGTTCATGTGCCTAGAATATTTATAATTTCTTATTATTATTATTCGCGTAAACACAATTTCTATGTAAAATTATTATGAAGCTATTGGGTATTACATTCGAAATGTTTATTCCGTAGCCTGGGCTTGACGGTTGTATCATGTTGTATTTCGCAAATCAAATATTTGGGTTCGCATATTACTTGTAACGTGCCAATCTCAATACTAGCTTACACGTGCTTTCTCTATTGTTGTTAAAGTTTACTGGTGTTGTTTTAGAGATTCAATATCATTATGTTTGACTTACTCGCTTGTGTTACTTGGCGCCTCTCTCGCATCCGTGTGATCGAATACCGTATTTAATTTTTTCCCTTTATCCGGTTTCACGTGTCATACCTGTTCCAGTAATCACTAATAAGAAATAACAACATTGTCTATTTGTGATATTGAATACAAAAACAATAAAGATTTGTGTTTGAAATCCTCGGTGTATGAGTCGAACATTTATTCTAGAACTTTTTATATAATTTTTTTTCCTACAAAAACATGAATTAATTTTTTCGCCCGAACGTTAGAAGTGTGTGGTACAATTACGTAATATCAGGTCATCAAATCCGCAGCACGCGCAAGTTTCGCTTTGCGAAATCCGACTGAAACATAGACCTTCACATATCAACCACATATACATATACAACCACAGTACATTAAAAATATAAAAAGTCAATTAAAAAGGCAAACGTCGTAGAATAAGTGTTGTTGTTTATAATTGTACCTATGAATCTGAGTGCATGCTTTTAAAAATAACCCTGTAGGTGCCGACAATAAGAGCAACAGAGGCAAATTATGTAAAGTGCCACATAATTATATCAACTAATACGACGACGTAGCATTGCTACGTTGATGAAGCATTGCTACGTCGATGTAGCATGGCTACATCGATGTAGCATTGTAAATTTGATGTAATTTGACCACCGGCTTGCGCAGTGGTAGGTACAGAGCTCGGATAAGCGGAGCATATTGCGCCAGGGGTCATGGGTTTGAATCCTTATTGAATATCGAATGTTTATTTATATATTATATGTTTTTCTATAATAAAAATCTTAAATATACAAAACTTCTTAAATTTATAAAACATAATATTAAATATATTCCGTTTTCTAGTACCCGTAACACAACTCCTTACGGTACTTAGCACTGAGCTAGATCCACAGATATTAAACATGGCAAAATCCACAGATATTATTGTAAAATTGCTTGTTACGTTGTAATCTTACGTTGGAGTATAATATATGTGACCCGTTTCTGATAGCCCAAAAAAAATATTCTGCATGCATAGACCACACGTTTTTATCATCATCATAATCATTAATGACGGAATAGTTTATAATAATAATAATTAATTCATTCGTCAGATTCTTCGCTTAAATTGCGCATTCCGGAAATAGCGTCTCTACGTACTGCGAAAATAAGGTATCATAATATGCAATCAATCACTACCAATTGGCAGGCTATCAATCATGTCGATAATTTACCACAATGCCATGGTTGCAGATGAATGGGGCCGGCACGGCTAGGTACCTCACGCCGTGAAGTGATAACAATGAAATCGCTTTAAGTACCATTTGTGAATATTCGGTTACACATGTGTCTATAAGCGCCGCGTCGCTAGTCCAATTGGTCATTTAGCCCATCTTCTATATAAAAACAACCTATTCTAAATAAGGACATGCATAGAGGAATAATCTTATCTTGATTAAAAGTTAACGCCGTTGTATCATCTGGAACAAGTACGGAAATACTTATATTATCACCAAGTGAACAGAAGAAACAAGGTGTTTAATGGAAGTATTCCCGATAACCTAACTAATTCTTTGAGTTAAGTGTTTTTTTTTTGATCTTTTCGGACTTGAATTTATCATTTGGGAGCTAAGAAAAGCCAAATACAGCTTTATCGGACATTTTATGAGTCACCTGACCTGACTAACACTTGACTAGACTCTTCTGCAGCCAGGAGAGCCAAACTGCAGGTTTACATGCAACCGAATTGGGCCGCCACGACCTGGGAGGTACCTCTCGCTTACACCAGATCGGCGTAGTGACAGATGTGATGTCGCGTTTCGTGCGGTGTGTAAATAGCCGGTGATCCATGGGAGTAGAAGAGCAGTGCATCTGTATAGCCTTTATGCGGATGTCTATAGGCGTCGGTAGTTATGAAAATGGAATATGGAAGATGGAATGGAAGTATTCAAACACAATTTAATAGACATCTTTTCAATAAATTATATTGCGTTATAAAATCCCCCGCCGTCGAAAAACAATTGATTGTTTTTATTTAACTGGTAAATAGGAATTTGGAACAGTCATGTTAGGTTATTATCGCCCACAGATTTATATAACACCGCTAGGGCTAAGCTCGTCAGCCTTTCCCCCCGAAGATGCTGCCACCTAGTCGTGGTGAGGGGTGCTTGTGTGCGTCTGTGATCCCCAAGGCTATGCTGGACAGGCTTGTGGAGAGAGGTCCGACTTGCTTTTGAGCAGCTCAGCTGGGAGGGAGCTCTACCATCCGTCCCTCTGAATCAGCAGATGGTGACGTGGAATAGGACGACTGGCGGATGTTTTCGAATCGAACGATTCGGACAAATCGGTGGCATGCTCCTTTGGAGTATTAGGCCAGAAGTCCGACGACGTATTAGGGACTGTTCAGAGACGGCCGGACAGTGAAGAGAAGTCTGGCCTTTTCGCCGAAACTCTCCAATTATACGGCTGAAGGCAGGGGATTTAGTCGGTATTGTAGTCCTAAGTGTCAAGTCTAGGGTTGGGCTCCTAGGTATCATATTATGTAAATGTCTTCCCCTGCGTAAACAAAAAAAAGGCTCGTCAGCCTTTGAAAAACGAAAGTATTTTTAGTACTATACACTTCGCTATAGCACTTGACAAAATCTTGAATACATTATTCTTATGATAAATATAAATAAATAAATAAATAAAATAAAATCAGTTTATTTCGGACAACCAAGATCCATATATGGGTTAGTAACATTAAGAGCTTAATATTAGTGTTAATTACAATTAGCAGTTACAAATACAAATACAATCAAAAACAGTTACAATACAATTACAATCAAAACAGTTACAAATACAAATACAAATACAAGTGAAAAACAGATACAAATACAAACAGATACAAATACAAACAGTTACAAATACATATAATTACAATTAAACAATTAAAATTAGTCTACTTGACTGCATGTAATTGTATCCAGTGGGCCAGCATCGCCGAGTCCCATCTATCTATCAATGCCCTCACGATAGTGTTAGTACTTTCACGTACCCTCTCTAATAAGGATGCGCAACGCTTGCGCATGATGGCAGCGAACCCATCGGTATGAGTGTCCGCGAACATGGCGGAGGCGCTGCACCAGCGCGGCAACCCCAACAGCATCCTAAGCGCGTTATTGTATTGCACGCGTAAATCGCTGTATGCTCTCCGCGTATATCTAACCCACATACCGCAAGCATAAAAAGATTGGCAGTATGCTTTAAAAAGTGTTAACTTAACTTGTTTAGTACACTTTGCGAATCTGCGAGCCAGCATATTACAGCGAACAGACAACGACCTACGCTCCCTTTCTATGTCCATGTCATCTTTCATATCCTCGGTGATCCAGTGACCCAAGTACTTAAACCTTTCGACCTTTTTTAAATTCGTTCCA
>LUGF01053339.1:250115-260912 GCA_001625245.1 Calycopis cecrops
TGCTACTCCTTGTACATATATCTGTTTTTATTTTAAATTACTAGACTAGGGTCATAAACTATTAAAACTAAATCATCAGTAATAGAGGTATTAAATTCTGAACATACTGAATGAAATGTTTGTTACTGTATATCTTATTTATTTGCCAAATTACAAAATACAAATAAGCAATTTGATAGAAGATCTCTAGTGAGTTTGTCTCTTTCAGTATGAAAATCAATCCACACCTTAAATTCGACACTTAAAATAACCGCTCTTCACTCTACACTATCACCACAGATTAAGTACTAGTTACTACGTAAACTATCACACACCACACTTCTATCACAGAAATGTTCACAATCAACGTGTCAACACAAGGGCGAGCAAACTCAAAATGGCAAATATGTCGTCGCGTGTGTCGCAAAACATATTATGTTATTGAAAAAGTTACTTGGAATTACACAATTTTTTTTGTAATTCTGAGTAAAACGCCTGTTAAATCGAAGATGTTTAGTAGATACGACAGAAGTATGTAATGTTGCCATTACTAATTACCACTTCTTGACTTTGAGTATTATACTTTCTAAAAACTAATAATGACAGTAAATTTTTAGCAAATATGATTTGCAAAAATTACAGGACTTTTATAATGCTTACAATTATGTGTTAAAATCATTAAAATGTGTAAAATATGTATTTACTAAAACTGAACTGTAGAAATTACATTTTCATTTCATTTACATTACACATGGTATGACAAATAGTAATAATTATAAATACAGCAAAACTTTGTAACTAACACTAAAAATTACTTTTTTCCTCAAATACAAAAAAGATTTTTAATTTTTGGAGTTTTTTTTTCTCCGTGTACCATTGGTACTGAACCTTTGGTTTCGAGTATAGCTTTCGATTGGTGGGTTTATTGTTTACTAGACCCTGAGATGACGTATGCACATAATTTTTTTATTATTCATATTTAATTGAATTCGTCTCCGACTAGATATAATAATTTAAAAAAATTACGAAAATGTATTACTTATTGTGATAAAAATTTCACACGAAAATGTTCAGGTCTTTTTTGTCATATTGAATAATAACGTTCAGACCAAAGTATGCCTATGAATTTATAATTAAATGTTTTTAATATCCGCGAAAAAAAACATATTATATAATATATTATATAAAGTCAAGCATTTTGATGATAATGGCATGTAGGTATGCCTTAGAAGTTAGATGTGCTTTAGACACTTAACGATTTTCTTTTGTAGGTACGCCTGTCAACAGTTTTGTCCTTTAATCTGAAAATAAATGTTTATTATTGTGTATAAAGGACTACAAATTCTAATTTAGATAAACATTGTAAGCTCCTCCGTTTGTTCAATATTGAGTGTTGAAGTATTTCGTGACTTGCGAGATGGAGTGATTTAGATTTTAGATTAAAATTTTAAACATTATAAATTAACGGTGTAACAACCTTCACATAATTTCACATCACCATAAAATCGGTTATGTTGCAGTATATCCAACTCTAGAAAATGACCAATGTTTTGTGTGTATGAGGCAGATAGAAAGATAACTCCATGATAATGTGGTCGATACCGTGATATTTATTTTAAGTCTGCAACGCCTCTGTTACTATTGTCATTGTTTAGAGATGAGTCCTGAGTAAGAAACATATTGAGATTAACACGATAAGACTTATTAAATAAAGATACTAGTTAAAACATATGCCTTTGCTCGACGTTTCGACTGGGTTACACCAGCCGTGGTCACGAGCCGACTGTTGCGAAGTGATAACAGCTGCTGTGACGTGAAGTTTAATGCAAACACTACCCCCATTAGAAATGAAGAAATAGGCGCATCTACCGTCACTTTGTCCGATTTATGTTAAATATTCGAAACACCGCGGCACACACAACTCACTGTATCCGCAGATTGATCCGACGGTAGATCCCGAGTCTTAATTTTGCTGATCACTGGGTTCCGCAAACGTCGAGCAAATGTACCTATAAGTTTTAACTAGTACCTTTAATAAGTCTTATCTTGTTAAAACCCGTAAAGTAACCACAATGTGTGTAACAAACGCAAAAGTCTCAAACAAGTATAAACAAATTGAGTTTCATGATATAAAGCCCAGACCTAATGAGTTCAGGAATTATATTTTACCGAGATTAGAATAGTACAATTTGGAATAGTTGAATAATTAAACTTTATGTTTGAAGAGGAATTGGAGCCACGGTAACATGTAACACTTTGTTCACTTTGTTATCTTAAGTTATACACGAGTTTAAATGAAAATAGTTCCAATTACACGACTGTTTCAGAAAGAGGGCATTGTCATTGTAATGTTGCCCGAAGTATAGTGATTTGGATTTTTTTCTGTTTATGGAAGTCCAATTATTAAGACAGGTTATAAGCTATATCACATCTCGTTACTTAAGGCACGGAGTACGAGGTTAACTCCTTAGTTTTTCAACTACCGAGTTACCTTTAACTCGGTAGTTAAATAGTTCCGCGTGTCTAGTGCGGTACTTAACAATTGTTTTGTTGACGCAGGCGAATATTACAATAATGCCTACATTTACGTACCTTTGTCGGACTCGACACTTAGTGCAATACCGACTAAACCCCGCTGGTGCCTTCTAACGCTATAATTGGAGAGTGCAGGATCCACAAGCAAAAGGACCCCTCCAGTTGCGAGGGTTGAACCGGTGGTAGGTGAAAAAATTTTTTGACCTTCAAAAAGCAATTTTTTAAATTCTATTTTGAATAAAAATATTTTGATTTTGATTTTGATTTTGAGTGACAGGGTGGCCTCGGCGAATAGGTTAGATTCCTCTTTGGGTACTATCCGGTCGCCTCTGAACAGTCCCCACTACGTCCTCGGAACCGTGCAATGGGCTCACTTTCCCATCCTGACTCTTGGCCCCAGTACTCCAAATGAGCACGTCACCACTGTCCAAATTGGACCCACGCATTCAGAGGGACGGGTGGAGGACCCCGAGTCGAGCCGCTCTTAGTCTGGCCTCTCTTTTCTCAATACATTTTAGACAACGTATTGGATGTACGAAAGAACATTAACGAATTCAGTATTGTTTGGTACATGAACTTGTGCCAACACACTGTCATTAAAATAATCATTTATTAAAATGTAATAGTATAACAATATTTCATCATCCACTCGGCACCATTCCATATTTGTACAGGAATTTATAAACAAGCAAAGATGAACTGTCCAATAAGATGAGCCAAATATGACGTTGATACACGTGTACGTTACCTACTGCCCATCTATTGGACAACAAATGTTCCATGACTCGTGTATTCGTATTCAAAAAACAAAATATACGCCAAGAACCGACACGTAGTTTTGATTTATCCTACTTCAAAAGGTTATAATAGGCCGTTTGATTTACATAAAATTTGATCATATATTTAGTTAAACACACACTGTTACAAGTATGAAAAGTGAAAAAAAAAGTGAAAATGAAGTGAAAAATGGTGGTCCTGAAAATCGGTGTTAGGGCGTCATACCTAACTGAACCCGAGGACTTACATTTTTGTGGGACATGCTGCTAACTAACTCATAAATCCTCACAACTAACTTGTATAAGTGTACCTTTATTTTTTATTTTATTTTTTTATCTCTTCAAAATATCTTTTGTTTGTAACAGTTTTCTAGCTTTGTTGCTGTAATTCTTCTAAATGTATGTTTTAATTCTGTGAGCATATCATTTTTGTAACTAGTGCAGTGTGATTCCGTAAATAAATGTATTATTATTATTATAAAAGTGATAAACATGATAGGAATATTAGAAACGGGCACAAACTAGATGTACCATTTTATAGACTTAGTAAAGTAAGAAATTCTTTTAGGTGGTAATGTACACGGGTCTACAATAGAATCCGAATGTCCAAAATCTTCCAATTAAGAAATTTAATGTTGTTAAAGAACGTTTGTGTGGTAAAGGATATAAGGTAGCAGATTATATGTTAGACACCACACCTTGGAAATGGGTACTATTAGGTATATCCTACCAAGCTGATTTTGTAGAATAATTATTATAGTAATTTGATTGTACATCTTATATAATATAATAATGTATTTGTATTTTTATATTGATAGATATTTCATTATGAGGCCCTCTGAGTTTGTTTCGCCGGTTCTTCTCAGGACACAGGTTTAACCGGTGGTAGTTATAATTGTTGACGTTCAAAAAGTGATTTGTATAATTATATTTTGAATAACAATATTTTCATTTATTTTATTTCATTTCTACGGCGGTCTCCTGTACTTAGTACTAGGCCTTCATTATAATGTGATCGCAATTAATCATTGCTTATAAAATGTTTGACTAAATGAGTGTTAGGTCCTGTTCCATGCAGTAATATTTAAATATTAATGCATGGATGAAACAGTTACACAGTACTTATGGTAGGCCCTCCCTACGACTCAGGTGAAATTAGCTATGCACAGAGGATATCTAATTTATTAGACCTATTTGAAAATAAAACGAGCCTTGTTTGCTGATAAGGATCGCAAATATTCAAGTAATTAGCTCAACAAAACACCTAAGTAGGCAATTTGTATAGTTAACATTAAAAGTACTATGTACCAAATAAAGTTGGAGCAAAATATGTTGTGTATTCTTATCTATGTCTCTATGTTAGAAAATAATAATAAAAAAAATAATAAAAATCTCTAGAGTTCCTCAACATTAAGATTAGTTAAAAAGTCATAAATTTCAGTTGTTAAAAAGTCAATGTTATTTCTGCACCAATTAATTATTAATTGTAGTTACATGGTACTAAAAGCATAGCACTTAAAGTTTCAGACAACATTACGAGCGTCCGCCTGACAATTACATTGTGATAAAGCACTCTGTAGAATATTTCCAAAAAACAAACATTTTGTGAAGGAGGGATAGATTGAAGGCTCCTTTGAGCCACATCCATCCTCCGTGTAACCTATGTTTCTAAAGTTAATCTAAAAATAGTCCAAGGATGAGATATTTCGTCTTGACTATTGTTAAAGATATCTCAGTATTAAAGGCTTTAAATTGTCAAAAGTGTTCTAAAAAAGTTGACAAGCTATCGTTAGTATTTCTTTTAATATTTATATTACGAAAAACATGTTCTCGTATAAATATAAAAGAAAATATAAAAAAATGGATGTTTATCGATGAAGCTGCCCTAGGCATTTTGCCTGCTTTAGCGTAGAATCTATCTAAAAAAAAAAAAAAAAAAAAAATGGATTATAACACATCTTTGATACAGGTTTAATTTACTTTATTTATATTAAACTACCTGCTTTATGTTGTATTTAAAACAAATTATGTAAGACTTTTTTAACAAAAATACATGTGCCTTAATTTGTCAAGAATAATATCTAGTTAATAAGCAATTCCAGTCAGAGACGAATTCAATTTATAAGGAATAATAATAAATTTAATGAGTACATTTATATACAGGGGCAATAAAAAACCGTTCAAGTGCGATTCAGACCCACAAATTCAGTCGAGTTCCGTACCACGCGACGGTAGATTTGTACGATCGTGACAACGTAAAATATACAAACTTACCAATATTTTTTGTATTAAATGATTTACATGTAATATAATGTATTTATGTTTTATCAATCTTATACACAAAACAAAGTCGTGTTAGTTGCATCATTAATAACTCAAGATATTTCTGAAAAAAGGTCATGATAGGTATACGGGTAGACATTCCCTTCTGGTACGGTGCCCTAAAATTAAAGCTCTTTTCATAAATTAATGCATATAATAATAAAATTATTATATCATCAAATATGAGTTCAGTTATATTATGATTGAGTATTGAAGCACTTATATTGCCCATACCTAAAATTTACTGTAGAAAATACGAACGGAGCAAAGCGTTTGATGGTATGATGATGAAAATACATGATTTCAAATTAACGTTGGTAAAATGCTCAGTGCGACCATTGAACTATAGTGAAAAAAACAATAAAAATTACCATCTTTATTCTTTTTTTCACAGTATACTAATAATTTGTCAAGGATGGCATTGTATAAACTAAAATAGTACATCATAAACATAATTTATTATTTACGTCAGAAAGTAAAATACTTTTATTTCGTATGAATATAAAAACACTGTATATGTACAAGAAATCCTATTATACTCTAGATTACAAAGTAAAGTATGAGACTTCAATAATAATTATTATGTTAAGAAAAATGCATTTGTTATTCATGTTGTTGTAACCTACGATGACCTTGTGCTGATATTGAAACATTATTTTCATACTGCCCTAACTGTGCCGCTCAGCATAAATTTAATACACGTCAAATCTAACCTAAGGGAACTATACCCGGAATTTTAATTCGATTCCACATTTGACATTAGCTACTGTCATTTTATGAAATAATGATACCACATATAACTTAATAGTTATGAACACAACAATCGAAAAACAATCGCGATTTTATGTTTATGTAATTATAATTATATCATGTCGGTGTGCCAATTAAAGAATAAATGATTGATTTTTATTGAAATAAATACATAATAATTAATAATAAGCATTTGTTAATTAATAACAACTGCTTTATTTTATTAAAAGTTAATATTTTTGTTTTTTATATTTTGTTATTTATAACTATTAAAAACAAAATTTATAATAAACCGCTATTTTGTTTATCTTGTCATTCGGCTTCATTCTCCCAGTCTGACTGCACGAATATCTTGTATAATTGCGATATTTTGTTGGGTTTTTGTTAAAGTTTATTTACGTTGTGTTTGTTTTGTTATTGTATTACGTTTTGTGAATTTTGAGTATCTCTTTTTTCAAAATGGATCCTCAGCCAAGTATCATCATCACAAAAAGACGCGGACATATTCTTGTCCCAAAAAAAAAACGTCCACGAAAAGCATTAACTGTTACTGAAAAAGTAATGATCCGCAACGTCTACAAGTACGTGAAAAATGAAACTTCTGTGCAATTGGAGGCCCATATTACAACCATTTGTTTTATTTCTCATGTTCCTTCATTATCACATATTTTTATTAATTTCACATATAATTATTAAAGAAAACTCTCAGATACTTAATTTATCGTCATAACTAAATTATCCGTTCAAAAATATTTCATTTTTTGATGTACTTAGTTTCGATTAAAGTAGTAGTTGATACTACTATAAACAAGAGGAATCGATTCGGAAATATTTCATTTCCGTATCGAATAATTTCACAACGCCACTATTTAGTACTTGTCATAACGTTACAACACTGAAATTGTCAAATCTGGAATCGAATTAAAATTCCGAGTATAAGTACTTACCTACTCATTATGTTTCGGGCAAAAATATTTTTTATTATTCAAGACTATAATATATAATGGCCGAATTTATTTGATAGTTTTTGCGTATCCAAACACACATACAAATTTTCTCATTTAAAATAAAGCAAGAATTTAACATTTTCAACTGCAACTCATCAACTAAACTGATTTATATAATTTTGACAATTATTTACCAATTATTAACAAAATTACCAAAGATATATTTTTTTAGTATAGAAATACATGATAATATAATACAATATAAATTCAGATCCGCGACTTGAAACTACCGATTAAGATATTACTATTGATCTTTTGATGATGCTGAACATTCCTGCCACTGGATCATCAGGCAGTCAATCAAATCTGTGGTTCAGCTGCAATAGGTCACTGCCGTTTACTCGAGGAATATTCTGAAGTAAAAGGTGCACAAGAGATGTAAGCGACGTCGGCGCGGTAGAGCGTCACGCTGTTGTAACGCTTAAACCACATCCTGGTAGGATTTGGTTATCGGGCTCGCCTATCGTGGCTATCGGGTTTCAAGGGGTATGTAAGCTCCAAAAATATCATTACTCATTTAAACTGGGAAGAATAGAACTTCTAGTAAGCAGTTCTAGCATTGAAGGTTTTCAAAGACTTGTACCTATATTGATAATGACGTCTGTAAATGCCTCTTCGCTCCGTGTGCGAAAGCGCCTTTTATTCCCTACTCTTAGTACTCTATTCTTATGATTGGGATACAAAGAGCATCCTTCTGGATTTATTTTGACTTAAATCTCTATCCAAGATATCTATGGCCTACTGGGCCCCCCGCCAGGCCAATACTTCTACAATAGGGGTATAGATATTTTATATCGCTGAAAAAAAAAGTTCTCTTCAATTCTTTTGTCTAAGTATAAAGAACCTTATAAGTTTATAACTAAATCAAAGTGAAGAGCCCAGCATGTACTCAGTATAGGCATGATCCATTACTCAAGTACTTATCTAATAATATATTTATAGAACTCATTTGAAATTGAGGTTGGGTATTGTTTCATCTAGATTTATAAGTTTCTTAGTCACGAAGCGTGTTTTGATGCTCGGAAGGAATCTTTGATGTTTGAACCATCAAGGAAAGGATGAAACACAAGAACTGCAAAGTGATACAAACATATTATGATAAAATGTAGCGGGTACACGTTCCCTCAAACATTGTTATTTTATTGTGACAAAGGATTTAGATTTGCGATGAAAGGTCACGGAGCTAACTTTGTTTCAATTTTTTTTTATTGTTTTTTTTCGCACCGATCATCTTTAAATTCTGACGTTTCGAGCTGTTGTTAGTCTGGCCTCTCCTTCCAAACCTGTTAGGTATGGGTAGCTTTGCCCGGCGTAGCCATGAGGATCATAGAGGCACACAAGCCCCCCCACACAGTTGGCAACATCTTCGGGAGGGAGACCAACCACACCTACTTCAGGGAACTTAAATCTCCTATTCTTGTGTAGTTCAAACTGCTCACGATATCTGGGTTCACCGTGGCATAGGTAGTAGGCGCCATCACGCCAAGGCTTTTACGATGGAGGCGCGAAGATATTACATATCGCACCTATAAAAAGTTCCCATTTAATACTCATGTCTAGTAGGTAATTCAGTACCAGAACAATTAACTTAAGTACATACATTCATTTAAAAAAAATATTTGAAATTTCAGAACCTGACCCAGGTTCATATCCTGACCCCTGGCTGCTGGCTGACTAGTATTTCAAAAGAGCCACCAATATGTCCGTAATCGGATCCGCCAGTCGTTCCAATCCACGCCACCGTCTGCTGAGTCAGAGGGCCGGTGGAGGATTCCCCAGCTGAGCTGCTCTTAGCCTGGCCTCTCTCTAGAGATCACAGATGTACGCGAGCCCCCCCACCACGGTAAGGTATTTATTATAATCAATGTATAGCCATAAAGTATAAAGCTATGCACTTAAATTTTATATTTATTTCTGACAAACAATTTAAAGTGCAATCATAAATTTAATTTACTTTTTACAGCCAAATACTTGAACAATGATGCTAAATAAAATAGTCTCGAATGTCAAAAGTGATTGTTAAATTATACTAAATATATTTGATAAACGATGCAAGTGTCTAGTGGATGTGACCTTTGGCGGTCTTTGCGGGAGGCCTGTGTCCAGCAGTGGGCGTCTTCCGGCTTATGATGATGATGATGATGATGCTGATGATGAAACGATGCTTGCTATGTGTCTTCTTTCTTGTTAAAAATAATGCCGGCTTGACTATCACGTTCAGTTTAATCTGAATTGCCAACGAAATTCATCGCTATGGCTCCCGAAATTAAATATACGAAGGTATGTTATATTTTTGTTATAATAATACTTTAATGAAAATGACGTTTCTGAAAGTGTAAATATTTTTGTACAAATTAATAATAACCAAATTAGAATGCTATTAAAATTAAAACCGGCAAAGTTTGTATGTATCTTTTAACCTTCAAAACTTTTTAATCAATTTATCTGTGCCCCGCAGGCAGTTTATATCCCTAACGCGGGTTCTTTTTAGTAAGAGGTAGTGCTGTTTGTGACTATTTCGCTTTATTACTATTCAGTTTGTGTCTATCCAGTTGCAAGCAGTTTGTATCCATTACTATCGTCTCCTCTTATCTTATCATTTCATACATGAATAGAAGGTTCGAGCTAGCCACAGGGCATAGGGCTCCTTATGATTTATGGATCCATGAATAACCTTCGAAGGTTAGGCGACTTTACTTGTATACAGGAAAAGCAGAATATATTTTAAGCAAATTTGCGATCGAAAATAGAGAATAAATCAAACAAGTGCCTTAATTTAATATCCAGCTGAGGTAAGCGAAACATTTAAAATTCTCATCGCACAAAATTTTATTCACTAATTTCTATTAAAAGGTGGGTTACAAACTAGCCTCCTTATCGCAGGAGGAACCTAAAATTCATTGTTTTAGCTTCTGAGAAGAGAAAGGAAAAGAGGCCTGCCCTATGAACTTGCCTTATGTACGTCTGCCTATAGTTACGTCATTGCCTTAAGTTACTGATAGCATTAGATTGAAACCTTTTTAGCGACTTTAAAAAGAAGAACATTATACATTCGTCAGGTTCTTATTAAGTATGGTCACAGCACATGAAGATGCGTGTGTTATATTATAAAGAATAATAGTAAAGGTATGCGAAAGATAGTAAGCAAATCTAGAGATTAAGCAATATAAAATTATATTTTATTGTCCATCTACCTTCTCATTACTAATAAATTACATATTTCCTACTGATTCTAATATTTGATTATATTATATTACTATCTAGGTATATATTAGGTTGGATTCTTATATATTATGTGAGCGGTATATATTTATGTTGTCAGGTTTTAAGCATATGTGGGTTTTATAAAAGATACAACTCAGTAGTTCTAAAAGGTTTTAATAAAAATGCCTTGATTAAGCAACTGTACTTTACTTCAATATTTCTCA
>LUGF01053339.1:273739-284140 GCA_001625245.1 Calycopis cecrops
CAGCACAGCTGTCACTTTACGCCGGTCTCGTGTAAGCGAGAGGTACCTCCCCGGTCGTGCCGGCCCAATTCGACTGCATGCAAGCATGCAGTGTGGCACTACCTCTTACTGAAATTAGTAGAAACGTTTAAATTAGTAGAAACGTGTTGAAGCGTAATTCGATAATTAAATACGAATTCCGTAAATACCGAATGATACCCCGTTCGAAACGGGGTATCATTCAGTATTTATGGAATTCGTGGTATAAAAACAGTTTCCCCTTTCGCACACCCAGTTAATATAATGGCTTCCACAATATTGCGATGTAACGCTTTCACTTGCAGTCTCGTACCGTTACAAAGTTTTGGTGGTTTTAAATTTCGCAACAACATAATTGGAGTGCCCACACGTAGAATAAGCTTATGATAAAGCAAACCTGGCGGTTTCAATGAATTTAAAAATTCTACAGGGTAATTAGTGGCGTCATCTGTATTAACCACAGTATCAATCGAAGTATAGACCTTTTCTTCGGCCTCAAACGACATGAGCAGGATATCGTTGATGGCTGCTGCTTGATCGTTCTTTAGAGTAAGTATGTCACGCTCACATAACCATTCAATAGGCTTGTCATGTATATGAATAATATCTGGATAAATTGTATACAGTAATTCATGTACCGTAGTAACAACCGTGCAGAATTCTTCCGGAACGGTTATCATTCCACCACACGATGGAAAATCACCATTATCGGTTTTAAGAAGGAGATCTGAAAATCTACCAGCAGACTCAATCCCGCCCAAATGTGCTTGCAAAGAGCTTAAGAATATTAACCTGGGGCCACAAATTAGATTTCTTAATGCATGACTTTACTTCGTCAGCTCTGGTTCCTTTTTGCACCACTGGCAGAGTCTGCCGAAAATCTCCGGCCAGCAAAACTGTTACGCCACCCATTAATATTGTATCACCCCTGATATCCCTGTTTGATGCTTCAATACCACCTTTATGAGCCATCGTTATTTCGTCCCACACGATTATTTTTGTCCTCTTTAAAACTTCACCAAAATTACTTTGTTTGGAGATGTTGCAAATGGGAGTCTCGGCAGTCATAAAATTGAGTGGCAGCTTAAAAGTAGCATGAACAGTTCGACCACCTTCGAGTTATGTAGCTGCTATACCGGACGAAGCCACAGCTAGTGCAATGCCGTGAGTACTTCTTACTTTCGCCAAAAGTAAATTAATAAGGAAGATTTTACCAGTTCCACTTGGAGCGTCTAAGAAGAATATTCGACCATCATTTGCATCTACACTTGTGATAATTTTATTGTAAACTTCCTGTTGCTCGTCATTCAAGGAAGCTTCATTTTTTCTTACTATGTCTTCTAAGGCCAGTGTATCGTAACTGGTTTTCTTCACTTACTCTCTATTTCCAAATTGTATTGATACTATACTAGTTCAAATTAATTTAATTTTAGCTAACATAAATTATAATATACAAAATTGTACGTCTTATTAATTATACATAAATAAACATATTTCATTAATCAGATAAACAAAATTCATTAATATTTTATTATGTCTATTTCATTAATGAAACCCAATACAACATAATATTCCTTAATTAAACTGCTTCAATTAAAACAGAGTATTGAAATATTATATTGTTAATAATACTGAATTTAGTGTCTGGTATTCGAATACCTAATCTAAACTAACGACTCGAATGCTGACGCGATTGTTTATTGATACGAGTATTGAAATACTGCAATAACAATAAAAGTGTACTGGGCCAACAATATTATGCCGGATCTAAATAAAAATATAATACAACAAAATATAATAACATAATATAAAAATCTTCCGATGTACATAACAATCTTATGTTCTTCAATCTCACTATGATATACCGTTACATTCTTATTATATTGCTGATTAACAATACAGTGGCGTATAATATTACTTGCGAAACTAATATCACTGATTTGACCACATCTCTCAAGATAACTTTGAAGTGAGGTTTCAGAAACAATTTAGGTTTATATTTTTATCGTTCTTCATTTATACAGGGTTGAAAGAGCGAGAGGCAGTAAATGAAACCACATGTACCGTAAGTGCCTATAGTTAATCCGGACCTATTTAAAAAAGTTTACAACAAGTATACGAAAATACTTTTTTCAAACATGTTAAATAGTTAAAAAATGAATTCATGCTTTGTATAGACGCGAACCGCTAGCAGCAAGCCCCCACGGGGTGAATGACTGCGCTGCTGCGATACAACGTGTACGAAGTGAGAAAAAACTTTAAAAAATTCCTGTGGCTAAACTATTGCTCCGATTGATCTGATTTTTGTTGTGTGGCCTGGAAATGATACACTAAATATGCAGTTTAATTTAATGCCTCTCGCATGTATCAACCTTGTATAATTTGATTAATGACAATACAATAAAGTTAATAATAACAATTAAACTTTTCAAACAAGCCAAAATTTTAATCTATAGTACTTTTAACTTACACTAACTTAAATGTAAATCATATTTTCATGGTGAGAGAATTGTTAAAAAAAAACCTTCGATACATTTTTATATGTTGCCAGTGGAAAACTGTCATTTGATTTAGTTCTTCGTTACAAAGCTACTGTCTTTCAGTTGAACGCTTCCATCTCGTGATGCAATTCGATTTTCCCGATATTTCAAACTTTGTCCGAGTGCCGTAGATCCGTTAACACCGATCATAACTAAAAATATTAATTCATTAGGAAATATATAATAATTATATAAGGAAATATTAGGAAATATATAAAATATATAATATTAGGAAGATTATACAGTAAGCTTTGTTGAGAGCGACTGGAATAATGTACATATTTCATGGATTATTTGTATTGATTAAAGACATTTCCTGTATGATGTAGTGCCATGCTTATTGCAGCAGACAAGACCGGGGAGGAAATGAGGAACCTTTCACTCTTTCGGTCGCATGACACCGACGCTAAGTGACTCTCATTTCGTCGTGGGCTTTCAGCCGAATGGAGGGAAGGAGAGAAGACGGTAACAGCAACTGCATAACATTTATGCGGATGCCTCTCGGCGTCGGTAGCCCACAAAAGCTTCAGTTACTCATTAGCCTCTCTATTTAAAATCTCTCTCTCTCTCTACAACTCTCATCTCGTGTCTTAGTTATAATTACCCTCAACGGTATACTTTACGGCTCAACCGATTCTCATGAATTGAGTAGGTCTGAGAATCGGCCAATATCTATTTTTCATCTCGATACTTCCACGGTATCGAAATTCACGCGGCTGAAGCCGCGGGACGCAGCTAGTATATTACAAAAGCCTTGTATTATTTAATTAATAAGGAAAAATAATGATAATATCATATTATGTCTTATCGTAATAATATATAATATAATGACAAAACTATATAAGATTAGTACCTGACAATGGAAGCACTTCATAAAAGCTTGATCGTTGTACATTTCGATTGGCCACTTTGGCGTTCACTTGAAACAGGTTCAATAACACCTATAACAAAATAGTTTTTATGTAGCAAAATAATGAGTTTCAACTGTGTCGATGTTTGACTGCAATAGAATCTTGAATTGATGATTGAAGCAACTCAAAATTTACTGGATAAGACTTAAGACTCAACATACTTTATACGTTAGTGGGTACAAGTCAACGGCCAAGTCACACAACATTAGAAAGAAAGAAAGAAACAAAAGTTTTTTATTCAAAATAGAATTACAGGAATTACTTTTTGAACGTCAACAATTAAATCTACCACCGGTTCAACCCTAGCCCTGTCCTGAGAAGAACCGGCGAAACATACTCAGCGGGCCTCATGCTGTGATCAGATATAAAATTCAAAAATATAAAAATACAAGTACATTTGCATATGATATAAGACAATACAATTTATAAATTTACAATAATTATGGTACAGAAACAGCCTGGGAGGAGGGTACTAATCCCAAGATGTGGTATCTGTCACAAAATCTGCTACCTTATAGTATGCCTTACCACACAAACGCTCTTTAACAACTTTTTTTAATTTATTAATCGAAAGTTTTTGGACGCTTTCTGGGATACTATTGTAGAGGCGTATGCATTGCCCCCGAAAGGAATTCTTTACTTTAGTAAGTCTATGATGATGATGATATATTAACTATAATAATAAAGAAATCGCAGCAAGGAACTTAGACTTGGCACGACTTGTCTAGTTCTCATTACTTTTTAGAGATAAACTAGCAGCTCCGTCGAAACTTGGGTAGTTTTTTAAAAAAAGTTTTTGGTGGGATTCCGGTTACAGATTGAGCTAAAATTCTGCATGAATGTGTAAATCAGAAGACAATGCAAAATTATTAAGAAATGTAATTGATCTGATGACGGAGGGGGAAGGTAGCCATGTCAACGTAACCGAAGCTTCCATTTGGAATTTGATACGCGTTTCGGTTGCAGATTGAGTAGAAATTGAGCTGGTATAAGATCAGCTCAATTTTATTCTGACTTTTTTGACATTGCCGGAGACTGAATGTAGGCATGGGAACGTAATCAAATCTTGCAAGCTAAATTTGATTCACTACTTGAACATTTTCAATTACTAACACTTTATTAAGCTGTGCTAACACATGCATTTGTGTTAATCGGATGTCAGTGCAAAATCATTATGACATAGTACTGAATTAATGATGGAGTTGGAAGGTTAATAGAGGGTCTCTGTAATATAATGTCACGACCTCATCGGGCTTTAATTTCTTTGATTTGTAATGAGAATAATTTTATTACCGTCTATATGGCGTTTTATTTAAACCAAATGACAATTAAATAGAAATTTCTTAATTGTGATTGTTGTGTGTACATTGCTGTATTTAATTAACATACAATATATTAACTGCTTCATCAGTGTGAGTGCCCTGTGTGATGTGTTGAGACTAGCGGTTACCCAAAAATGTGCGCACATCTGTAATTTGACTTGTTTATTATGAGTTACTTTACGAAAAATTCAGTTGTTGACAATCAAATGGGTTTAATTTAGCTTTTGAAGATTTTATTCGCACAATACCGGAATGAAATTTTGGGTCCTCAAAATTCTTTCTCCCCATAATATAAAATTAATTCCTATTTTGCGGTTTTCATTTTGGTTATATTTTACCTCAAGCTAACGGAGACAATATTTCCCGTGGATTTACCTATTAATATAAGATTCGAATTCCAAGGACAACGTGGGACATTATTCTCTTAAAGTTGGTAATCTCGCGTATTTTGTTCGGAATTTCGAAATTTAAATAATCCCATATTCAATAAATTCACGGGTCATCCTTGCTAGCAATCTGTGTTCCTTAGTGAGGATTTCAGCTATATCAAACCTAATATCATTATGCCGGGGGCCAGCTTCAGTGTCTTTACAAGCAGACTTTTGTATACACATGTGTGTTTTAAACAACGTTGTGTGAAAAAGGATGTTATTAAAATTAAAAAAAAGAACACTCAAATATTAACAGAGAATATGGGTGGGTGTTTCCTCTGTTTGGGAATCAGTTATAAAAATAATTACATCAAATACCAAACATAACACCTCCAAATAGCAAGGTATAAAAAGCACTTTTTCCGTTAATCGGCCGACTAAATAATTATAAATCCTCGGGTACTTTTAATAACTTGTGACAACAGGACATCTGCTCAACCCACCCGTGACCACGGTTGCTGTAAAGTTTCTGAAACGTCTGGCTTGTAACAAAACAAAATAAAGTTAAAGATGTTTTATTGTAATAGCTACTACATATAAAGTTTCATGAATTCGAATGTAAACCTAGTGTGGCCACGAAACCCATATCAGGGGTGATTTGTCGCAGCAAGGGCTCATACTCGCAAAACATCAATATTGATGGTATAAGTTAAGCAGTAATGATAGACCTGTTTGAATCCCTCGCGGTATCTGGTGTTCATGTAGCAGTATATGATGGGGTTGTAGCAGGAGTGCGACATGGCCAGCCAGTGGCTCGCGAACCACAAGTAAGGAGTCGCCGGCCATTTGCCCAACTCCTCCTCGTTCTCATGGGATGTCCACAGCACCTGGCATCAGATTGACAAACATATATAATACTAGCGTATTTATATTTGTCCCACTTATCATACGACGATAGCTCATAAAAATGGTTATGAACTCATTTTTATGAAGCAAATTCGTAATGTGCAGAAAAATAAATAGAATTAATTAATAAAACTTACAAAAAAATAATTAATTAAGAGAGATTGGGAGATAGGGCTGCCGACAAAAGTTGAAATTTAAAACTATCAAGACTTGCGCCGCGTAGCTGCCACGAGTTAGCGTACGTTCCTGCACTGCGCGTACCGTGGCTGCTGTCGCGAACTCAGATATAGAATGAAAAATATCTTTGTTCAAGGCCTTTAAATAACTTTTCAATTCAAAATTATATTTTTTTATTGACAAACAACTAACAATTGTTTTTCACTACTGAATGAACGCGACACGCCATTAATCGACGACCGACTAGTATTTTATATAATGTTAAACCATATTTTTTTGATTTATCATGCCAAAGAGTATTTGCTAGTAAATAAAATTAATAACTACTAAGACTGGTGTTTATGTTCTCATAGTTGACACGGTAAGATATATGAATAAAATACTTAATTGAGTAGGTATTATTATAAAATTCTCGTGTCACAATATTAGATAACTATCATACTCCTTCGAAACGGTTAGACCGGTTCTCGTGGAATCTTGTGTGTATACCGGGTAGGTCTGAGAATCGACCAACGTCTATTTTTCATGTCAATATTTCAATTCATTTCTGTTGCTGTGTGCCATAGCGTACATCAGGATATGCGGCAGTCGCCCGCAGGATGTAGTGGGTAAATAAATATATATAAAAGAAATAAATGCGGAGTATAAGTAACAAGCGAACTCTAAAAATAATAGAAGATCATATACAATCCTTTAGGAGGAGATGATTTACTAAATGGACCACGGGCTGACGGGCAGTATCATGTAGACAGGTCTAGATAATAAATTTATCAAATAGGCCCGATGCTGCAGGGGAACTATTCATAATACTCAGCCCTTATTTATACTGCCCGGTTAGTCACGGTGCCCGTAACACACATATGGCTCCCTGGGCAGCCATCTGTATCTGACGTATTTTTCAACTACTAAACGATGCGTCTGATACAGGTTGCTGATTGATTGATTGATTGATTGATGAGATGCGTAGACAGATGAGATGTGATGATTTTTATATAAATGTTTCTCTTGAATTACTAACATAGTTATAAGATTTCGATCTTAAATAGGTTTCTATCTGATATAAAGATTATATGTTTATTAATTAACTAGCTGCGCCCCGCGGTTTCACCCGCGTAACTTTCGATCCCGTGGGAATATCGGGATGAAAAATAGATGTTGGCCGATTCTCAGACCTACTCAATATGCTCACAAAATTTCATGAGAATCGGTCAAGCCGTTTCGGAGGAGTATGGCAACGAAAACTGTGACACGAGAATTTTATATATTAGATAACAACATTAAGAGGGCACCTGATGTCAAATAAAAAGCGTGTTCAAGATACCGCGCCTCCCACCAGCCTCCGCCCCTCTGACAATCTACGCGCGTTGACAGCAAGTGTTGTAACGCAGTCTACTAAAATGTAGATGCACGCCTCGTGTAGTAATATTATCTACGACGCATTTTAGCCCATTGAAATGTTAAATTTGTTTGAAACTTTCGCGTTTATTACACATTGTAATTTCTTTACGGGTTTTAACATGATAAAATTGGCCTTTAATAATTAAATGTATTAAGTAATGGCCTTTAATATTTTAGCCCATAATTTTTTTTTTATGTGTATGAGGGGAGGGGTGGTCAATAGAAGCTTAAGTTGAAGGTTATGGGATCGCCAGTCCCTCTGCCGCCATCTTGGAAAACGGGATGTAAAGGGTTTTCGCGCTGTATCTCGTAAACTACCAATTCTGCAGAATTTTTTATCAATAATTAAACGTAGAAAATTAAATTCTCTTCAATTTTGTTTTTATTAGTTTTTATCGCTAAGTGTCTAATATAAAAGTTATATAACAACAATAAGTTAAACGTTTTTAAAAATTTTTCTTTCGGAAGTTATAGCTTTTTTCAGGACATTTTACAATAAAATGACATTACAGGAGTTTTGTAGAAGATTTATCAAGGCTAGTGATGCCCCATGATAAATTTTTGTATGAATTAAATAAATTAAATAATAATTGTTGTGATAACATAATAAGTCAGAATTATTGTATAGATACAGTATTAATATTGCTGTATTGCAGCCGAATTGGGTCCGCATAGAGGTTAAACAGAGGTGATGCTTTCCTCCTTTTTCAATGGGCTACCGGAAACTTACACGTCTATACTAATATTGTAAAGGGAAAATATTTGTTTGTGCGTGAGTGTGTGTGTTTGTATGTAACCAAAGGCTCCGAAAATACTGGACCGAATTTAAAAATAAGCTAAACCGATTGGGTTACAATTTTATACGGATATTTCGATGGTTTCCTGGATGATTAAAAATACAATTGAATCCGGTAGATGGCACACTGATGGCACGCGATGGACCAGGAAACTACTGAACCGATTTCGATGATGTATGGTTTGGCGGATTAATTTCATCCAATTTCAAACAGGCTAAATTTTATTTCGATTGCCATGATATTTTAATTGTTACAGCAACGCGTGGCTCGGTCAAATAGTTTAAATGTAAAATACAATAAAGGTACATAGAATAATAGAAATATATAATCATAGATGAAAAACCGATGAAAGTAATCATATGAAGTGAAAACATATCTACAGTTGAAAATCATTACCCTCTTGTCGCAGTCGGTAAATAGTCCATTGAAAAGTTACATTTACGGTTGAGTTTCTCAGAGGACGCAATTTAATTTTTTTAATATGTAGAGGGGGGTAAATATAAGCTTAACTTCACTTGCACGTGGCGATATATGTAGCACAACTAGAAGAGTACATAGAAGGGAATGGATAGCTCAGCTACGTAGGACAAATAATAACATTGATAAGCAAGCCTTTTCTAGCACTTAGGCCTTTTATACCATCTTTTGGTTCTAAGTTTTATATTGGGGAAAACTGTAAAAAAACATATTCGTATGTATGGGAAGTAAATATAATAGCATAGGAATGTTAAGATAATATCTATATAATAATAATGTTAAGATCATAATAAACTGTATGAAAAACTTTTTATTATTATTGTATTCCTATTACCATTGGTATGGTGGAAAAAGCGGCACACTTCCGAGCACTGTAAGACCTAGATGGTTAAATAAAATTAATAAAATTGAACAACTTAGTAGTGAAAATTGTTGTAGTTGAAAAAATTAAATCTAATTACAACGGTGACGACGAAATCACGCATAGGTCCGCTCTGGAAGAAAGCCAAAGGCTTTCTAGAATATTACTCTGCTCTGTGCCAAAGGCTTACTAATGTCATATCTAATATTCTCAAGGCAATGGAAGCGCATATTAATTTCATAATGAAATCAATTTTTAATTGAATAAAAATAAATTACTTATAGTGAATAGAAAAAAAGTGTTTTGGACATATTTTAGATTTTAAATTGTTAATCACATATTAAAGTATAATAAATAAATTATAGCTAATTTACGAGATTCACGTCAAAATCTTATGAAAATGAGTATTTTTTAAAAAATAAAACCATCGAGATTTTTTTCAGTAATCCATTTGTGTATTTATTTTTGATGAACTGAAGTATCTTGTATAAAAATTTGAACCTTCTAGACCTTATAATTTCTGAGATACGAATCATTGAAAAGTCTCATTTAGCGTCAGGTGCCCTCTTAATAACAAATATAAACCCTGCGTGCGTTGCTACGCGCGGCGTTATTTATCGAAAATTGATCGTACCAACTCAGAAACCTTTGTGGGTTCATGCACAACAACTTTCCTGAAGATCATCACATGATCAAATGTTTAGTTTACGATTCTATAAAGAACATACAAACATTCGTTTTTATACAAAGATTTCCCTGCGAAACCAAAAAAAACTCGATAAATAAGACATTACTGCATTAATACTTCGAACATTAATACTTAATCTCGAAATAATACTTATCTGAAAATGTTATTATAATGTAAAAGATTTTTTGCGGACAGTACTAAAATGGGACAATACTTGTAATATAAATTTTAAAATTTTTATATTAAGTTGCTGCGCCATAAAAGGGTATGTATGGACTCATATAAATGTAACGCTTTTGTAGGTACTCATGATTGCAATAATGCAAGTGCGTACCCAGGATTTCAGCTAGGAGGGGGCAGGGGGCTGCTTATACCTGTTTCGAAAAGATCGTTGGTCGGGTATATTGATACAAAAAATCATGAATCTTTCTTCTA
>LUGF01053339.1:337748-349473 GCA_001625245.1 Calycopis cecrops
ACTTATCTCGGTGACAAGACTGTTTAAGTGCCCCATATATTATTATAAATATAGTCCCATACTCCAGCTAGGCAAATTGACGACAAACGATAGTGTATCGCAGCGGCCGTGTCTGTAGTGGAAATGCTAAAGACCAAGCACAGTTGCCTGGCTTGGTATTCAAACAGTGTACTCCAATTCTATTAATTGCAGTACAATGGTACAGGTATATAGGCTATCGCCATTCCAAAAATGTATATATCAAACACTGAAAGTGTTTTTGAGAAGACCAGTAGTTCCTGAGATTAACGTGTTCAAACAAATGAACTGTTCAACTTCATAATATTATTATGTAGACCGTAGAGTGACCTCTCGTCCTTTTAAATAACTCAAATATTAGACGTATACGTGTCCACTCTGATAACATAACACAAACTTAGGTAAGTGGTTTACAATGTTGTCTATAGGTAGCCCTCGCAAACTAAGTTTGCCGGTAACACAATTACAAATATATATATATATACACAATTATAAATAT
This sequence comes from Calycopis cecrops, assembly GCA_001625245.1. Taxonomy (NCBI): domain Eukaryota; kingdom Metazoa; phylum Arthropoda; class Insecta; order Lepidoptera; family Lycaenidae; genus Calycopis; species Calycopis cecrops. The sequence continues at coordinate 338,266 of LUGF01053339.1, forward strand.
ATGCCAATTGCAAAATCATAACTATTAAACAATATTAGTTTTACGATTTTATACTGGGATTTTTCTTGAGAGTTTTTAAATTAATTTTAATATCAAATAGTGTAAGTTCAGTCCGAGCCAACACGAGAGGAATGTCAATGTCTTGCTTTATATCGGAGTGACATAATGACTATGCTTGCAGTTGAAGAAGGATGTAGGGGGACAGGTCAGTCTCAATGAATATTAATTACTAAAAATACCTAGCTCTTATCTCGATATTATGTATGCCAAGCACGACCGTAGTACGTATTTCTAGAGAGATATTGTATTTACGTTTATTGATGTCAGGAAGATAAGTCCTGATATTAGAATTGTTCCATTTCATCTGAAGTCTCATTTTATTTGTTTCACTTGCGACCAACAGGAACTGTACAAATTCTGCTACTTGTATTTTACCAACAATGTGGTAAGCGAAAATGGAAACCATATTTTCTCCAAGTAAATTAATATATTTAGTAAAATCTGCCAATTTCTTAAAATAAAGCGTTCATATATTTACGATAATATTACTCATTATTAAGGTACAAGTTGGTAGCGGACGACATGAGGCAGCAGCGGACGACGTGTTGTCGCTTCATGTCGCAACGACACGTCGTCACGACCTGTCGCTGCAGTCATGATTTCGAACCCGACTGCAGATGGCAACAGCAGAAGGAATCCAGTTGATTCCGAGTGTTCCGTGAAACAAGATGTCTCACATGTTCAAAAATAGTGATCGTAATTTTTTTATATATTTATACTAGCTGCGCCCCGCGGTTTCACCCGCGTAGCTTTCGATCCCGTGGGAATATCGGGATGAAAAATAGATGTTGGCCGATTCTCAGACCTACACAATATGCTCACAAAATTTCATGAGAATCGGTCAAGCCGTTTCGGAGGAGTATGGCAACGAAAACTGTGACACGAGAATTTTATATATTAGATCTATGCTACTGATCCGCGGTCGGGTGACACTGGCATCTGCCGCTCGACGACGCGTCGCTAGCTTCGTGTCGCTAACTACAGAGGTAATTTCATAGAAATACATAGAAACCAGTAGAGTCGCTGCGACACGTCGTCCGCTGCTGCTTCATGTCGTCCACTACAAACTTGTACCTTTATAAAGCCACTTAATGGATTTTACTAATGAAATGTTTGAGTGAACTTTGAAATAGTCCGGTAACGACCATCTATACGACTGACTACTGAAGATAGATCTAACATAAGTTTCAAAATATTTTAAACAAAATACGATCAATAGACAGATTATAGAAAATGACTGTATTTGTTTTTGGATGAAGGATTTACAATACAAGTACATCACAATTTTTATTTTGTATATTAAAAAATAAAAGCACCCCTTAAGATATTATTTAGTATAATCATCATAATCAAAAAATATATTTCGTAACTTCTTCATTTTCAATTACTTCTCGGGTATTTCATCAATTCCCGAATTTATTAGGCAAGGCGATAACTACGCTCTTCTCTTCCAAGTATGCTTCCAGCGCTTTGGGGCCCCTAAAATTAAATTAAATTAAAAATTTGTTACAAACGTTACATATTAAGTTCTTAATAAAAAAAATATTTTCTCGATATTTGTCAATCACAATCAAGCCGTTTTTTCAAACCGTTGTGAGTATCTCGAAACATATATAACATATAGGATTGTCATTACGCGACCATTCTAAAAAATATACTGCTTGTTGCTCATATTCTACGTCCCTACACAGCGAAATCTAGAGGCGATGAACATAATAATGTCACTCTCTATTTTCAAGTACCTACGCATTATATTTTTATATAGGTCTTTAGTGTCACGCAGATTTGCCTTCGTGTGCCGCAAAGATACCCGCACTCCCAGAACCCCAAAAATAAAAATATACCACCACCATTTATGTGAGCTAATCGCGGAAGAGAAAAGCAGGATGACATTAAAAACACCTTTGAGCTCATTTAACTCATTCGCACAGTACGCACAAAAAAATCTATAATAACACTTAGCATCATTTGGCTTTTTTTTATAGTAAAGGGGGGCAAACGAACAGTCTGAGAAATTTTCTTGACTATGGGAGGCGCCCATAGACTTCCGTATAGAGATAAATAGATGCGTTGCTCTCCTTCCTCCTTCCATCTCCATGGGTCACTTACACACCGCACGAAACGCAACGGCACACTTGTCACTTTACGCCGATCTTATGTAAGCGATAGGTACCTCCCCGGTCGTGCCGGCCCAATTCGACTACATGCCTGTATGCAGCGTGACACTACCTCGTCCTAAGAGCTTCTGCAATCATGCAACGTTTTTTAATTAATAAAGTAATTATATAAGTACGTATAAAAAAATCTTACAATTCTCTGCCCATTCCAGATTCTTTAAAACCACCAAATGGAGCTTGTGCTGATAATTGGAGATATGTGTTCACCCTGAAAGAAATATCCATGAAATATCGTTAAAATATTGATATAGCAAAGTGTCAGAAGCATAAATTATTTGATTTGATTGAAAACTTTTGACGTAGACCGTGCGGGACAATGAAGCTCAAAGCTCTCTGTATGGGCAAATGGCTTTTGAGCCAGATAAATCGACCGGGTCTCACAGATCTCCCAGTCTTTTTCTCTTTAATGAAAATTAAGTCGTTTAAATGCTCATATATATAAAATAGGGTTTACCAAACGACACCAGCTTCTAAGTGCCTGCTGAATTGCAGAGCTGTGTCCAGGTTTGATGTGAAGATGCCGGCTGCGAGACCATAACTGGTGTTGTTGGCTCGTTCTAGCACCTCCTCAACTGTGTCAAACTTCAATATACTTTGTACTGGGCCGAAAATCTAAAATAAAAGTCCACATTAAGATGATGTTTAAAAAAACCTAGGACTGTATTAAAAAATCAGCAACAGCAAGTTGGGATAGGATACGACATTTTTTTAAAAGCTTTAATTTGATTTACATTGTATGTATACCTAAGTATGTAAATTCGGATGCAATTTTTGCAACTCAGTAACTCAGTAGATATATTCAATTGATTAAACTGAAATTTTGTATACACGTTTAGTTTGGATGAGAATGCACTCTGCATTCACCTGCGTTTCCAAAAAAAATTTGTATAATGTTTCGTTCTAACTTCAAAATGGCGGACCATCCAAAATGGCGAAATAAATATTTTTAATGCACTTCAATGATATGGATATCAAATAAAAGGTATCGTTGAGAGCCACTTGAAAAATAATGCGACATTATTCTTCCAAGATGGCGAAATTGTTATTGGAATGCACTTCTGTAATATGGGTGTCATATAAAAGCTTGCTAGAAAAATGATGTGACTTTATTCTAAATCCAATTTGACGGACCATCCAAGGTGGTGGAATAGTTGTTTTTAATGTATTTCTACAATACGGGTACCAAACGAATAATCGTTGAGAACAAGATGCGTAGTCATGTCGTCAGTGACGTCAGCGAACACCGTCGACTTGATGTAATACCCGGAGCTGCCGTGCCTCTTGCCTCCAGTGAGCGGGCTCAACATGAACTTATAAGTAGGGACATATTTGTGTTATTAACATCTCACCTCTTCCTTGGCTATAGTCATGTCGTCAGTGACGTCAGCGAACACCGTCGGCTCGATGTAGGTAATATCAGGAGCTGCCGTGCCTCTTGCCTCCAGTGAGCGGCCGCAATATGAACTTAGAAGTAGGGACATATTTGTGTTATTAACATCTCACCTCTTCCTTGGCTATCGTCATGTCGTCAGTGACGTCAGCGAACACCGTCGGCTCGATGTAATACCCGGAGCTGCCGTACCTCTTGCCTCCAGTCAACAGACGAGCTCCTTCTTTTTGACCTTTCTCTATGTACCCGAGAACCTTTTTAAACATTATATCTTCAACCTGTGAAAATGCAGAATAATTAAAATAGACTTGTATATATTGTATGATATACATAAAAATCTCGTCTCATAGTGTTTGTCTTAAAAATACTTCGAAACCGCTTTACCGATTATATTATAGAATATCTATATAGATAGGTCATTAAAGTATATTTTTACTTCTATAATCAGAAATTTTCATGGAAACGAAACTCATGCGAGAGAAACCGCAGGGTGAAGTTAGTACACGGTTAGATAAAGTAGTTTGTTCCGACTCGACGGATGGCAATCGACAGCTGACTGAACCGATCAAGCTTAATTTGCAAATAGACATCCGCAAAATAAGGATTAAAAGAAAAATTCTTTTGACGTTTTAATAATTTTATCCTTAATGAAATGCCTGTCGAAACTTTGTATGGTAGTTCTTCAGTTTGAATATTTGATATTTGATCTTGAAACACTTTATTTCGGATCACTAAATCTGTTTGAAAATCATAAAATACCTGTTTTTGGAAATTTTCTATTTAAGGAAATTAAATATGGGTTGAAAGTGTGCATAAAAAGATACATGTAACAGTAACTCTGGAGTAAGTATATCCAAACCCTAGCACTACAATACACCATATAAACCTGGTCCACATTTACATCTGTGCAAGGAAGGACAGGGTTGCTAATCAAAAAATATTAAATTTTACCCCAGCTTAGAGGGAGGGGGTACCCTAAAGGTACCTGTAGGGAAACTCTCGTTATCTCACCCCACCAAGCGGGAGCTAGAAAGCGGGAGACCATTCTAATACCCGAAGGGAAGTGGACTAATTAATATCTTGCGCTGGCCCCCTTTTATTAACTAAGACTTCATCTTAAGACGCTAAAATTTTAAATCGGACCCTTGCTTAGCTGAAAGGCTAGGTAGATTGGTAAATAGAACCAATTAATAGTAGCAAATTGCTTATAGGTGCTGTACATAATGAAATTCACTGCTAATTAAGTTCTAGGGCAGGACATATTAAATTATGACAGTACACATAAAAAAAATCTTAATAGATTAGAGATTAAATAGATAAATAACTAAATTTGTTACCTGTGGACCGTGTTGTGTCTCTGGATCTGTCGGGTCTCCGATCTTCAACGTCTTCGCAAATGCCACAGATCTCTTGACAAACTCGTCGTATATTTTGGAATGTACAAACAGTCTGGATGCGGCTACGCACACCTGACCCTGGTGAGCAAACACAGCCATTGATGCCGTTGGAACGGCGACATCCACTGCAAATAATTTATATAATTAATGTACATATCATAAACCTTATGAGCTATAACGCACTGTGGACTAGTCGCCGGCGACTAGCAGTCGCTTGTGCGTCGCCACAATGCAAGGCGGCGAGTCGTCAAGTCGCCCTGGCGACGCGCGCGTCTTAAAACCAAGTAAAGCGTAAGAACTCATACATACTATAGTAAGGCACAGTCGCCACCGACCGAGTCGCCAGTCTACAGTGCGTAATAGTTCTATGGTAATCTTACTAATTCTTTTTTAAAAAAGGAAAAATTTGCATATTTTCTATTCCTTCACACAGCAAAAAATATGATTTTGTTGAATTTTGGTACAGTTATTTTTATAACATAACATAAACAATATAATACCTATAGTTATAACATAAAATAAAAAAAACTTAATGTCTCGAAAATTTGAAAATTCGAAAAAGATTTAATACATTTTACTTATTTATTTTCGAATATTATAAGATGAAACTGAATCCTTTTGTACGTAAATTTCACTTACAATTTGCGTCGTCCATTATGATCAGCGGACTTTTCCCGCCCAGTTCCAGCGTGACTCTCTTCAGGTTAGATGCACCAGCTGCTTGCTGAATTAACTTACCGACCTGAAAATAATATATGACATATAGAAATCAAAGATTTGAGTGTAAGATAGAGTAGTAAATAAGAAATAGTTTTAAAATAGATACGATAAACAATCATATTATTGTATTTTCTACTTATTAGATACTTGGAATACAAAACCTGCCTGGCGCTTATATGCGTAAACTAAATTAGATGTTATTAATATTAATAATGTTAGATGTAATATTGATAAAGTTAGGAGCCAGTGGGCTCAGTTTACTAGTTCACATACGTAATGTTGGTATTGTGTTTGAAACATATATTGTTACTTGTTTCTAAAAATTATTAACCCCTATTAAATTATTAAACCCTTACTTCGACGGATCCTGTGAAAGAAATCTTGGCAACATCAGGATGTTCAGAGAGAGCTGCGCCTGCTGTGGGTCCGTACCCCGGGACCACGTTCAGAACACCTGGCGGGAAGCCCGCCTCGACGGACAAGGCGGCTAGTGCCAGCGCTGTCAACGGGGTCTGCTCTGCCGGCTTCACGACTACCGTGCAGCCTGAGATGAACAAAGTAAATAAATAGTGGTACTATTTAAATTTCATTTATTTATTGTTCTAGTCGAATTTTGACTACAGCGGCTATCTCTACAGAGACTAACCAAATGCACAGCACATTCCGATTTCGATGAGACGGCAGTCCTACGCGACCTGAAAGAGATCAAGTGCAGAACGCCACTCCCCTTCTTTTTACCTACGTGCTCTCTGAGATACAGGGTATAACATCACCAATATCTCAGGATATTGGCGGTGTTTATTATATTAGGCGGTGTATTGGTACTCCGGATTCTTATTAGATGTTGAATGATTTGGATAACACTTTTTGATCCGACTCGGAATTCGAACCCTGACTCTGTCGTTGAACATGCTTGGCACTAGACCATGAGACTTTTCATTTATAACTGTATACTAAAAAACAAAGCCGTTGCTAATTGCACATAAATGGAGCCGAAGCTACGATAGTACATGAAGCGGACGATTTAAACTCTTTAATTATAGTGAAATGATGTTACATACAGCTATACTCAGTTAAATTATCTTTTTCTTCTGTAAACAATATGTTCAATAGCTTTAAATCTATTTTTCCCAACTGTTACTTTAGAATTTAAACCCATTAAGATTATAATAATAAAAATACTAGCTGCGCCCCGCGGTTGCACCCGCGCGCCGCGTAAGAATCGGTCCAGCCGTTTCGGAGGAGTTCAATCACGCACACCGTGACACGAGAATTTTTTATATATTAGATCAAACTGAATAGAAAACTCACCGGCAGCTAAAGCAGAAAATACTTTATGTATGAATATAATTATTGGACCATTCCACGGGAGTATAAGTCCACAAACTCCGACCGGTTGCTTCAGGGTATAAGTAAACACTTCACCATCTGAAAAGTTTACGAATTGAAAATCCTATTCAAATAAATTAACTTTTTGCGTTAACAGTGCAACGACAACACACACAGTAAACTAAAAAACCAGTTATTGGACAATTAAAAAAATTATAAAGTTTTAAAATTAATATATTATGTATATTATCTCTCTCATGAATGAGAATATCTAAAGGTCTTTGCGACATAGTTTCAATGAAAAGAATGATTAGTGTGGAAATAGCAAGACAAATATATAAAAGTCGTGAAATGTGACAGACGTTCTCTCTGCCCACCCCATAGGGTACTGGCGCGGAAATGATTTTTTTGTTGTAGATTTTCTATGTAGTCAAGCCATCTCGGCTTGCTGCTAACAAACCTAATCTTCAAAGTCTGATAAAACAGATCTACCAACGTATAGTGGAAATAATATTAAATTAAGTTATTATTTACCTGATGGCACAGTGGCTCCCTCAACTTTATCTGCCAAGCTAGATAAATATCTAGCGCGACCCATCATGTCGAAGAATCTTGACCAGTTTCTGCTGATTGATCCATTATCTAAAGTTTCCAATTGCGTTAGATAAGCATGGTCTCGAGCAATTAAATCAATGAATTTATCCAACATTGCTCTCCTTTGTGAAGCGCTTAAAAGACGCCATTCAGAATTACGTTGGAACGCTTTCTTGGCAGCACTTACTGCAGCATCAATATCTGCCTAAAACAGAATAAATCGTGAGACACATCGTGAGCAAAATTTTGAAAATTAAAATCAAACAGATCGTTTTCTATAATTTTGAGGTTTTTTAACGGGAAAAATAGCCTCATCATGATATATCACTTAACACACTTTTCTGTTATGCAGTCTTTTGGAGTCATAATACGATTTACGTAAAGTATCTCCTGAGGATATTTTTTTTTTATAATACAGGTGGCAAACGAGCAGTCGGGTCACCGAGATGATAATGTTTTCCGACGCCCACAGACATCTGCAACACCAGGGGTTTTGCAGTTGCGTTGCCGACCTTTTAGATGAGAGTAGGCTCTTTTCTTGAAGATCCCTAAGTCATATTGGTCCGGAAATACCGAGGGCGGCAGCTGATTCCACAAAGGAGTAGTGCGCGTGATGAAGTTGCGTTTAAAGCGCACAATGGTGAACTTCGGAACATCTAGATGGTGTCGGTGGAAATTTGAATTTAGACGCGAAGTTCGATAGTGAAATTCAGCTGCAGGTATTACTCCGAACAATTCCTCGGAACACTCCCCATAGAAAATACGGTAAAAGATGCACAGCGAACTAACATGCGCGACGTTGGATGCGGTCAAATGGTATAAGCTGGTATTGAGGTGCGCCTGCCCAGAGATGACAACAGTACTCCATGTGGGGTCTAACCTGGGCTTTATATAGTTTCATACGGTGGGCCGACGAGAAGTATGCCTTCGCCCTACTCAGCACACCAAGCTTTTGCGATGCTAATTTAGCTTTCGCCTCCAAATGACCGCGGAACCGAACATCGCTCGATATGTCGACGCCAAGTATTCCAATGCTAGCTGTATTCTTTAGGGGCGTGTTCTCAAAACGAGGAGAAACGACGAAGGGGGTCTTTTTTTCTTCTTTTATTAGGGTTAAATTGGGCTAAATTTAGTCGGCCCCAATCCGAGACTTTGGTTAACAAAGACTCGACCTCAGACACAAGTTTGTTCCGATGTGCAATGATGTGCTCCTGTGAAATATTGACGCGGCCAGTGTATAAGGCGTCACCCGTGCTGTCATCCGCATAACAATGAACGCCGCTGGTCAGCAGCAAGTCATTGATATGCAGGAGAAACAAGGTGGGAGACAGGACACAGCCTTGTGGAACGCCAGCAATGACATCCATGAGATTTGAGCATGCACCGTCGACAACGACCTTGATGCTCCGGTCTGTCAAAAAACTGGTGATCCAGTCACATAATTTCACAGGATATTCTGTGTGTACTTTATTTTCGTTTCATACAACTTTATAACAAAGTGTAATGCAATACAAAAAAGTTATTACCTTGTCTCCTTCAGCAACCGTAGCATTGACTGACTCATCGTGTGGATTTATTGTGTCAAAGGTTTTGCCTGATTTTGCATCCACCCATTCGTTGTTGATGAATATCTAAAACAATAGTTGCATTATAAGTAGGTATTGTAAGTCATTTGTTACTGACCCATTTTTTTACTGTCCAGGTGGACAAGCAATAAGCTAGAGCTTTTGGCTACCGGCGCCTATAAGAGATCAGGATAGTTATTATGTAGATGTATTTATAAACTCGTAATTACATATTTCATGTGACAGTGGGCTAATAATATTTAAGTTTACCTAAATATAAAAATAAATTAAATTAGTCAAAACTACAATTTAAAATAGAAATCCCACAACGAGAATTTGACTAGGTATCTAATTATTTAGGTAATTGCCATACTTACTTATTGTTTAAATATTATTTAAGTAAGAATCTAATGGATGTATTTCCAAACAAGGTAGTTTACAAATATTTTTTACATTTTCAACTTAATATGTATGTATGGATAGTTGACACTTCAAAATCTAAGTGACAGCTGTGCTGTCGCGTTTCGTACGGTGTGTAAGTAGAAAAACACCGACTGCTTGTTTTCCCTTCTATATAATTTAAAAAAAGCGATTCATAAGAAACCCCATAGTGAGAATTATAACAGCTACATAATTTCCAAGTAATAATTGCAATGTGCTTGAACTTAAAGAAGATTTAGAATTTTAAAATTCATAAATGTAACAAATTATATTTTTTTACGAAAAATTATTAAAATCCAAATATTATATTATTGAAGTATTAACAACTGAAATTCAAACATACCTTTGTATATTTCACTTGAGGAGCCATAACTTAGTCAAATGTTCAAATTAAACTGAGCACAACAAACGATACCAGTGGATTTATTTCATTTTTATATCAAATCCTTATCACAAGTCATTGTCTATCTATGTATCATATCAATTTCAATTATCTTCAAAATATTGTGTTGTTTTAAAATTATAATTTATTGTTAATAATATATTGTCTAGCTAGTGGAATGTTGACCTTCACACCATTTAGCTCAGAATGATCGATCGATGATGATCAGTTCAAAAACCTTCGTCGAATATCATGTGCATTTTGAAATCTGAGTGTGACTGTGTACGAAGCAGCCAATAGTAAAGAGCTGCATAAAAGTTAGTAAAATAATTATTGCCAAACTATCAAGCGGTAGCAATGTGCCATACAGGTGTGACCGCATATACATTTCCCGGTTCTTCCTTTTTATGCCACTTTTTAAGTGACATACATTTCAATCAGTAAAATATTGTGTATCAGTATTATTATTACGTACGTATTGTTATATTACACATTATTACACAATATTTTTTGTTTTATCACGTTGATGTAGGATGATTCTAAAGTGTTTTAACAAAGTACGTTTACACCCGATAATAACGTATACTCGCCCATGCTCCTTTAATTCAAAAACTATAAACTAAACTCACTCTATTATAATAAAAAAAGATAGTGGCGTGACTTATCATCGTTAAGTAAATACACTCTTAATTAAATACAACCCAACTTTGATTTTTACATAATTTCTACATTTTGTTCGAATATCATAGATTATGAAAAGTGAACCGTACAGATAGGACGTGTAGGTACTATTGATATATGCATAATATATATATAATAGTATGAAGCTGCCCTAGGCATTTTGCCTGCTTTAGCGTATTGTCTATCTAAAAAAAAAAAAAANNNNCGAATCTCCACCTTGTCGTGGTGAGTGGGCTTAGTAGCCGTGGCTAGGACAACCACGGTGAACCAAGAGGGATCCCGGGTTGGGACGCGTCGGGTGGGCTTCGCTGGGGACCGTTCTGGATGCGTCCATGGAAGAGGGGTCGCGGGAGGAGAGGTGTCTCGGTGTGTCGTTGTCGTGCACCCTATATCTCGCGACCGAACAGGGGCTCACCGTCTGTTGCGTTAGCGGTGGGGCCGCAGAGGAAGAGGAGATGCGGTATGTCGTTGC
>LUGF01053343.1:0-13064 GCA_001625245.1 Calycopis cecrops
GGGGTTAGACCCTGTGGGGGCTTCAGCCCTCGTGGGGGGCTTCGGAGCAGGAGGGGAACTAGAGGGAAGATTCGTGGCCCGTGCTGAAGGTGTTTAATCTGCATACGTATGACCTTATAGAAGGTCATGCGAAGGTAGGTATGTATTTTGTTTTGTCCTGTGTCACGCAGACCATGGCTGATGAGGTTCTCCTCGGTCGCGAAGGCCTAATTAAGATGCAATGCAGCATGGCAGCACCGATGACTAAGTTTTAGAATAACAAAGTTAAGTTTGTCTTAAATATAAGCTTTTCCACGTAATCCACATAATATATATAGCTATTTATGATTTTCCACATTATACTGGGGCAAAATATATGCTCTGGAAACCTTTATGTGGCTACCGATGCCTATTAAAACCAATATCCACACGAAATGAATTGCTGTCAATTGTAGCTTTACTTCAGTGGATTATATAAGTTGACAAATTTATATATGCGGGTGCTTGCACTCATTTAGCATGAAATTAACTACAGATATAAGTTGGTAATGATTTTTCCTATTGTATAAATATAATTTACTAGGTAGTTTTCAGATGTATTCTTATGTTATGTGTACTGTAAGTTCTTGTAAATTTCCTCTTGCCAAATTTCACCATTCTAGGTCAACGAGAAGTACCCTATAGGTTTTAGAATAAGAGCGTGGGTTAATATAGAAGCATGATTGTCTCCCCCGTGTTCCCGTCGTACGGTGCGAGGAGAAAACACAGTGGGGGTTTAGTCGGTATGAGCCCGGCATAAGCCAGCTGCTTCCCTGGGCGGCTGGATATCCATGAGGATAACCCACTTTAAAATGGCATCAAGACTCAGTATATGACGAACATTTTCACCTTTTATTTTTCACATTTCCGAGAAAAAGGTCTTGACAGACGTACAGACAGACGGACAACAAAGTGATCTTTTAAGGATTTCGTTTATTCTCTTTGAGATACGGAGCCCTAAATACAATATGTGTGCCAGAGATAGGTAATGACAATCCAGAGGAATAATTAACAGTGTAGTGTGTAGTGTATGTGACTTATCACCCTTGCAATTCAGTACATTGTGAATACAAAAAACGACACTATTTACTTCAGTGATACCATTATTATAACTTTATATTTTGTTAGTAAAAGGTTGTGCCACGCTGTATGCATGCAGCCAAATTGGGCCGCCACCGCATCACGACAACTGTCAAACACTTGCAGCAAATACGCTTTCGGACACGACGCCGCCGCTCATCCGGTGTAGGAACAACAGACCGGGGATGGATGCAACACGTACTCCACAGTCTACAGCCCAGAGTCTAGACACGTCAAGTCAAATAACAACACACACCTTCCACTCGGAACTGTGCGCACGACACATAATTCATCTACCGCATATTTTTTTGAGGTGTTTAATTATTTTCAAAGGGAAGCGAAGCAGGATGTTTTTTTTTTATTTTCCTTGCGACTTGAGGACATGAAATGGAACCGAGACACTGGAGACGGAGTGTGGAACGGCTTCCTACCCGGTAGACTGACGACCTGACTGCGGCGGCGGGGAGCCGCTGTAGTAAGTGGCCCGTGTCCATGACTTATGGCACTCCTTAGGGAACATGTCTATATTTATTTATTTATTTATTTGTTTCGTCAACAAATGATAGCACGTGATACATCGAATATAAAAGACATACAAACGTATACAAGTCAATCGCATATCAATTACTTATAGACAAACTTAGCGTGCATATTTATAATTAAAATAACCAAACCTTAGAACCAAACATATATAATAATAAATTGGCCAAAATAGTCAGAAAGTTAATGAGATTATAATTTAAATAGTTAAAGACAAAAAATAAATGTCAATGAAAGTAAAATAATAAGGCAAAAAAAATTACCCATACACAAGTTGGTCAAAAAAATTATTAGAAACATTTTAATTTAAATAGTTAAAGTTAAAAAATAAATGTCAAACAAAGTGAAATACGAAAATAACAATACATCAAACAGAACAAAAATAGATGCACTTGATCAAAAAAAAAATTCAATAAATTCAATAGTTACTGAGTTTTAAATTACTGAACTTATCAACCCACATTTCAATTTCAGTAGTATCTTTTTAAACCTTGGGAGTATTTTTTAAACGCGAATAAAAAGCATGTCTGTAATTCATTATTATTTATTATAGGTTATAATATAGGTAATAAAATTGACAAAAGTTTTGACACACCAATAATAATAGGCCAGGGTATGGATTTTCTAAAGTCATTTTGATCGACTGTCCATTAGGGTATGTAAGTGTGCTAATAGACTTGCGTGGCTTCTTCCCAATATAGGCAGACCAAATCTCGGATGTAGACGACTACTCATGGGCGTGATCCGCTCGATGGTTATGTACGGAGCACCGGTATGGGCGGAAGTTAAATCTTCCCATAATCGGATTGTGTTGGGTAGACTCCGGCGAACTATGGCCATTCGAGCGCTTCGCGGCTATCGAACAGTGTCAAGGGACGGGGCATGCGCCTTAGTGGGGAGTATCCCCTGGGACCTAGATGAGCGAGCGCTGGCTCACATATATTGGCGTTGTACTTCAGTAAGTGAAGAAAGCAGGAATGCTACCTTAGAAGAGCTACGATGGTGGAGAAGGTCTAACCGTGAAAACTCCGTCAACTATGAATGGAAAGAGTAGAGACTCCGCAAGTCAGTGTGGAGCTGATGACAGCTATACGCCCCATGCTTAAAGAATGGAAGGATCGCCCTAGAGGAGCGCTTTCATTTCACCTTACACAGATTCTCACGGGACACGGCTGCTGCGGCTGTTATCTCAGGTAGTTAGTAGGCAGCTGACACCGTCTTGCCATCATTGTGACGACGTTCGCGATACGGCTAATCACACTCTGAATGTGTGCCCTGCCTGGGAAGAAGAAAGAGCTACTCTTACCAGCGTCATAGGCGCTAACATCACACTGCGAGCACTAATACGCGCTATGCTGCGCAGTGAAGAAACTTGGTCTGCAGCTGAATCCTTTGCTAAAAGCGTCATGCGTTGCAAGGAGGCGGAGGAACGAAGATGAGAGGCGGATAGTCAGCCGTCTTTGAGTGGTCCTAGGGGTAGGTCCCGAAACCTGCCAACTTAGGAAGGGTCGTAGGGCGATGGCCAGGGGAAGTCGTCGTCCGCACAGTAACACCTGAGTTGTCAGTGTGTTGCGTGTTCCAGTACCCCTTAAAGTCGAAAGGAGGCGATTATAATTCCTCAGAGTAGAACCCTTAAGGGTACCCGCTGTGGAGTCGCGGTTGTTTGCCACCGCGTTCCCGTGGCTCCACTCACTCGCGGGTGGGACGGAACACCGCTGGTTTAGTGGGTATGGGGATCCATCTAGCGGCTCCCTAGTCTTACATATCCTCTAGGACCTCCGCGGCCTGGAGCCATGCCTAAAAGCATTCCCCAGCGACAAAAAAAACCCCCGTGAGTTTCGATCTCGTGGAAATATCGAGATATATCTTATCTTACTTAATATTATAAATACGAAAGTTTGTGAGTGTGTTTGTTACTCTTTCACACAAAAACTACTGAACGGATTTTCATGAAACTTTACAGTAATATAGCCTTCATATCAGAATAACATAATAAGTTAAAATTTATAGGGATTTTTTATAATTTGGTTATAATATAACGATAACTGTCAAGTAATTCGGAAAAAAATCAGCCCCCTGAGAGCAATATCGGCGCGCGCTGCCCCAATCTTTGGAGTTACACAAAGATAATTAATGTGGGATTATTTATCTTAAATAGTTCTAAATAAAAGTCCGCGACAGCATAATTATATCTATCTCTTATGTGTAAGTCACTATGACCAAAATAGAGAACCAAACATTCAATTAAATTGGATATTTTTTAACGATGCACATTTTAGAATATTTATGGAACTCTTATGAAAATTGATACATCTGTCACTTTTCGTATTGAATGTAGCTAAACTTTGTCTTTTATACTAAGTAATTTGGACGATTAGATTAAAAGTTATTATCACGATAAAACTGACTTAACGGAATATCTAAAGCGCCTCAAATGCGCGGCGACAAAGTCGATTCTCAAAGAGATTTTTGTTTCATACAATACGTATATATTTCATATAATATATATTTCAGTATAATATTAGATTATGTATAATAATAACAACACCATTTTTGAAGTTCGAAATCCACGCGGGCGAAGCCGCGGGCGGAAGCTAGTATATATATATTGACCTGACCTTTTTGTAATATTCATGCAAAATTTAAAGTAAATCCATTCAGTACTTTTTAAGTGTAGCCCAGACATACCTACAGACAAACAGACAAAAATTCTAAAAACTATATTTTTTTGGCTTCGATATTGATTGTAGATCATTTTTTAAAAGAATACATGGAACGTGAAAAAATATTCATATCCCAAGGGATAAAGAGTATCCTATAATCAGCTAATACTCTATCTGTATAACAAATTTTATCAAAACCCGGTCAGTAATTTTGGCGCAATTGACGGACAAACACCCGAACAAAGAAACTTTCACATTTATAATATTAGTGTGATAAACCTGTAATTAAGCCGTGCTGCGTATAAAATGAATGAATATAAAATGTGAAAGTTTGTCTGTTTGTTAGTTTGTTTGTTTGTTTGTAACTTCTTCACGAAAAAACTGCTGAACCGATTTTCATGAAATTTTGCGCACTCGCATCGAGGGTAACTTGGATTAACACATAGGTTAGTTTTTATCCCGAAAAATGTTCCTGTGGGATGCTATGGAATGATGACTTTAATGTATTTGCTACTCCTTCACGCCAAAGCTGCTTATCAGATTTTCATGAAAGACATATGGTTAGAAGGGAACCTTTTTTTCCCAGGGGAATGCATTTACGCCCGATACCCGGGAGCCTGGGTGGCTCTTAAACCGGGCCTGTGTCGGGCTCGGCGTTTGGTACGGCCCTACC
Source organism: Calycopis cecrops (assembly GCA_001625245.1). NCBI lineage: Eukaryota > Metazoa > Arthropoda > Insecta > Lepidoptera > Lycaenidae > Calycopis > Calycopis cecrops. Next base: position 4,975 of record LUGF01053343.1, read on the forward strand.
AACTAAACCCCTGCGGGTGCCTTCAGCCGCTATGATTGGAGGACCCCGGATCTAAAAGCAACAGGGCGCCTCCAGCGACAGGCTGGCCTCGGTGAGAAGGCCAGACTCTTCCTCCTTAGGGACTGTCTGGCTGCCTTTGAACAGTCCCTTACTCCACGATGGAACCGTGCAATGGGGTCAGGTTCCCATCCTAACCCCTGGTCCCAATGCTCCAACGGAGCACACCACGCCGGTCGTCCGAATCCACGCCGCCATCTGCTGATTCAGAGGGACGGGTGGAGGACTTCCGGCACTGGCTGGTCCCATCCGCGGGGCGGCGGACGAACCATCAAACGGCCGCAGAGGACAGGGAGGACGGCAACGACACACCGCATCTCCTCTTCCTCTGCGGCCCCACCGCCAACGCATATGACGGTGAGCCCCCGTTCGGTCGAGGGAGATAGGGTGCTCGGCAAATACACATCGAGACACCTCTGCTCCCGCGACCCAACCTTCATGGACGGCATGCGTCCAATGGACGCATCCAGAGCGGGCCTAGTGAAGCCCACCCGACGCGTCCGCACCCGGGCTCCCTCTTAGTTCACCGTGGTTGTCCAAGCCACGGCTACTAAGCCCCCTCACCGCGACAAGGTCGAGATCCGTCGAGGGGGATGGTTAGATGGGAACCTGTATTAACATACCTATAGGATAGTTTTTATCCCGAAAAAAAAAATAAAATTACCCGTGGAATGCCAAGGGATGATTTTGTGTATTTTACATTCGGCTGTAAATTAATATGGTACATGTAAAAATAAATGCATAAATAGATATTTGGAGCACAAAAAGTGTATCTTGGAATACCTCTTAGCTCGATAAAATGCTCTCGGGGGATGACATTTATATCTCTTCTGATCCCGATAATAGTCCCAGTGATGAATTTACACTTTTTTTTACGGGAAAAGTTGTTGTTAGTTGTTTTTGTTGCTATGTTACAAGGTCAATGTTACAAAGTCAAGGTCACACTAAGCTCATGAATATGATGAGTAAAGGAACTAAATAGTTTTCTTTAAGGAACACGGGACCAAAATGAAAAGAAGAATTCTCCTGTACATTAGTACTAGGGAGATTACTCACTTTAACTCTGTATTGTGCATATATTGAGTTCCTGAGTTTAGTGTGAGTTTAGTCTTTATTGATTAAAGTTTTCCTAATAAAATAAAGACATAGGAATCATCTCCCGGGACTACTACTTGGGATCATGCATTCATCCAGGTTTTCCTTTATTCGTGTGCCAAACTCATGTAAATAATATTAGCAGTCGTAATTGCGATTTGGTAGCCTTGCACAAACAAAAGATACATATCATATGTCTATTACTAGCTGACCTGGTGAACTTCGTTCAGCCTAACTGTCAATAGATGGCGCTGCCGCTTTCTTTACAACTCGCTAGCGAAATGTTTTAGCTGTAAGATATAAAGAATCTGAATTTTATACGCGGCACGGCTTAATTACAGGTTTATCACACAAAAATTATAAATGTGAAAGTTTCTTTGTTCGGGTGTTTGTCCGTCAATTACGCCAAAACTACTGAACGGGTTTTGATAAAATTTGTTATACAGATAGAGTACAGTACAGTATTAGCTGATTATAGGATACTTTTTATCCCTTGGGATATGAATATTTTTTCACGTTCCATGTATTCTTTTAAAAAATGATCTACAATCAATATCGATGCCAAAAAAATATAGTTTTTAGAATTTTTGTCTGTACGTATGTCCGGGCTAAACCTAAAAAGTACTGCATAGATTTACTTCAAATTTTGCATAAATATTACTAACAGGTCGAGTCAACATATAGGCTACATAGTACATACTCTCACGCTATCACCTACGGGGGAAGAGCTATGAATCTTTCATTCGGAAGAATTAAGAACCTTCATTTTTAAAGTCCAAAATCCACGCAGGCGAAGCTGAGGGCGGTAGCTAGTCAACAATAAAAATTAAAATATTGTGAAAAATTTAATAACATAACAAGAGCAATCTTTTACAGTAATCAATTATTGTGAAGTATGCGTATATTACGCGTTATGACTTGTACAACGGTTCTCCGGCTATGATTTCGCTTTCAATTTTACAATGATCTTCGCCGCGCACCATCCTGAAGAATCCTTTATCTCCCCATGTTACGTTCCATGAGTTAGCGATAACCCAGTACTTCTGATCTTCTTCCACCCCCCAACCAATAATTTTAACGACATGTCCTCCTATATATACATTTGATTGTCTTCTGTAAATTTCTCCAGGTTGGTAACTAGGAAAATCATTGTAAACATCGAATGATGCCGACACTGGACCGTTGTTAAAAATTTCTGCTCTTATATTGGGCTCTCCTTTCACAGCATATACTTTTTTGCCGAACATTTTATCATCTTTGTAAGTTTTTTTATAATTCGTCTCGCATGTCATTTCACACTTTGGAGTAAACTCAATTTTCCTGTCTTCATTCGTAGGGGGTAGCTCGTAGGGTCTGCATCCTTCATAAGAGTGATAATTACCACCAGATACAATACCATAATCTACCCAATACTTATAGGCTTTACTAGGTTCTCCACCGTCACATCCGGTTTTATCTGAGCAGTTAAAACAACAGCAGAGTAAATCTTCAGCAGAGAAATGAAAATGTTTGGTGCCGTTTGAGTAAATGCAGTAGCGATCAGTCATTGCTTCTACTGCTCCAAAGGCCCAACAGCTCCCGCAATTTCCTTGGTCTCTTATTTCATTTAATGACGGACAATTCGGCCACTTATCTCTAGGGTCAAAGTTCTCCGGTAATTCGAATAGATCTACTTCACTGTATTCAACAACAGGCAATTTTTTGTAATCTGGGTCTTTCTTTGCTCCCAATAAAATCTTAAAAGAGTCAAGATTTGTTTCCCATGAGTTCTGCTCCCAACTCGGGAGCTCATCAGGTGGAGGATATATCTCATCCTCTGCCTTTGACAATGCTCGCGTAGTCACGAATACAAATAGTACAATACGTAGTAACATTGTTGTTTCTATGGTATACCGAATAATAATTAATGAGCGCGGATGCAAACAGAAGGTTGCGCATCGACTATGCTACGAATGGTCAGATCTGTATTTTTATAGATCTCGGGTCGGTCCAGTCAGTGTAGTTACTAACTGATAAGTCTGAAATCACGCGCTGTCCGCGTGTAGGTAATTACTTTCGCACGCTGTATTCGAATATTCGCTAGTTGACAGATGTGAGTAGTGCTAATGTAGCCAGTATGTCGAACACATCACTACAGAGGTCGCGGATTCTAACTCCGCTCAGGTTATGGATGTTTATGTATTATATATCTACTGCCAAAAACACAAGTCCTTATGGTACTTGGCACCTAAGCCCAGTGCTAAGTACCGTAAGAACTTGTGTCATTATTTCGCTAACGCGTTGTGAGAAGTCCACAGAATAATAAATAATTACTTATATAATACCTAATCTGTGGATGTGGACATGTGTATGTATATTCATCATCATCATCAACAGCCCGTAGACGTCCACTGCTGGACATAGGTCACAAACTGCTTGCATCTAGCGGCTCCCTGCGACTTTGAACAGGTCATCAGCCCACTGGCCGGAGGCCACCACGCAAGAAACTTTCTTATCCAGCGGTTGTCGGTTCTCCGAGTAATGTGGCTTGTCCATTGCTATTGCAGCTTGCATAATTTAAGAAATATATCGGTTATTCTCTTTCTCGTGCGGATCACTGACTTTCAGATCATGAATCGCTGTTTTACTAGTGCTGTAGACCCTGTTTTTAAGCGGGTGGAGTGAATTCAATCGAAAATTGAAACTCGTCCCCAAGTAATATCGAAGCTATCACTACCGGTATTATGTGAGCAGGAGGTATTACCTCGACTATCACCATCCTATTCAGCTGCAATGCAGCATGAGCGGTGAAGGTGTACACGTTTTAAACATTATTGGTGCCTGCTGATAAAGTTACTTTCTCGTGTCTACTAACGTGCATATTATCAACAAGATTATGATTTACGTATATTATAGTGTCTCTAGAGGATTTTTATACATGTTTCCATTTTCTACAATGTTTATTTGTTTTTTTTGTAAAAAAGACGGCCAAGTGCGAGTCGCCCCGCGCACCGAGGGTTCCGTACAAACGGGACGTACGAACATGCAAGGTAAAAGACATTGAGAAAGTTACATTTCCTGGCTACTGCACACATTTGGTGCGCAAACAGTAACAAATATAAGTTTGTAATGTTTTTGTATGAACATAGGTATTAACCTCGACTAACGCGAATCCGGCGGTACGCGAGTTTCAAATATCACTTCTTCCACTCGTCAAACTACATATTAGTTAAATATTTTTAAGCTCGCTTCGTCTAAATAGGTTTTAACGTAGTCTATAATCAAAGGTATATTGTAAATACGCGACTGAGGCTCGGTCCCACTTACCGCGTATCTTCGGGTATTACTGTATTTTATAATAGACACAATCTTATAATACAAATAGGTATAGGTATAATTCATATTGAGAAATGATGAAAAAATTATTAAACAAGTACACACACAAGTCAAGTTGTCATTTACGCCACTCGGCTCCGAAATATCAAAGTCGAGTGCTGTAAGTACTTATAATTATTACTTATATAATTATTACCATTAATACTTATAATTAATTCAAACCAATTTATTGGTGATTGAAAATAGAATGAATAGTCATACTTTATATATCAAAATCATAATAAACTTTGCAGATAAATGAAACATTTCAATAGAGTTACACAAATCCGGGAATTGAAAACCGCGTCAGATTATGCCCTTTTTTCTGTTTGTTATAAATGATGTACTAGAATGTACTAATGAATTGTAGGATTGAAAATGATCTACCAAAAGTTCAGATCCCTTCGAACTTTCTGAATCAAGAACCATAGATTGCTAACCCCAAGTGGGTTCAGCAGGTAATTTAAACCCAAGTGAGTTAAGTAGTCCCGTAAATTGCCCAACTGAACAGTTTGCCCCAGACACACCATCAACAACTTCATAAAGCGATTCAGCACTAATTAGGTAGGTATGAGTTAGGACTATCCGATCACTAATCAGACATATTTACCAACCCAGCATCTCTGCTCATCTAGTTACTGCTCGCTCTATGGGTAATATACAGACCTAAGTATTATTTTATACAATTATCATCATCACCAACTGAAGGACGTCAGGTGCTGGATGTAGACATGTTCCCTAAGGAGTGCCATAAGTCTTGGTCAAGGGCCACTTACTCCAGCGGCTGCCCGCCGCCGCAGTCAGGTCGTCAGTCTACCGGGTAGGAAGCCGTTCCACACGCCGTCTCCAGTGTCTCGGTTCCATGTCATGTCATCAAGTCGCAAGGAAAAAGAAAACATTCAGCTTCGCTTCTCGAATGCAGCCTATTCGAGTTGAATTCGGCTATCAACCTCTTCCTCGAAGTTGGATTTACCTGATTGGACAGTTTGCAACAGATTTCGATATACTGATTGTTTAGTCTTAATACATTTTAGATAATACGTCTTCTACTACTGATCTGACGCGGCGTGTAAATGAAGCCAACTGTACAAAATTTTACAAAAACTGACTTCCTCGGGAGGTAGAAATCAAACCTGTGTAATAAATAGTTCGTGGTTATACCCTTGAAAACAGATGATGAACTTTATATAATTCCCACAGGCTATATGAAAAAAAAACGAACTAGCAAAGTACTAATAGGATTTACATGTCGAGTGGTCCTCTACAACGGTAGGTACGAGCATTACAACAGTTGACAAACCTTCATCTGCGAGCATCTGCACACATTTTGTATGAGACAAAGTAACTGGTACGGCAGTATTATTTGGACTAAAGAATTCACGGATCATAGTATATCTAGGGATTAGTCCGTACTCTGATGGTGTCGTTAGGACCGTTCGTAGGGTTATGTGTGTGTCTTTATGTGTGTCTGGATTGAAGTGTACGTGTTGCATCCGTCCCCGGTCTGTTGTTACTACACTGGATGAGCGGCGGTGTCGTGTCCGAAAGCGTGTTTGCTGCGAGTGTTTGATAGTTGTCGTGATGCGGTGGCGGCCCAATTTGGATGTATGCATACAGCGTGGCACAACCTCTTACTAACAAAATATAAAGTTATAATAATGGTATCACTGAAGTTAATGGTGTCCTTATTTTGTATAAACAATGTACTGAATCGCAAGGGTGATAAGTCACATACCAAACCTATTAATTATTCTACTGCATTGTCATTATCTTTGGCACACATATTGCTTTTAGGGTTCCGTATCTCAAAGAGAATAAACGGAAATCTTATAAGATCATTTTGATGTTCGTCTGTTTGTACGTCTGTCAAGACCTTTTTCTCGGAAATGTGAAAAGATATTAGGCTGAGATGTATGTCATATACTGACATCCATTACCTCCTGATAACTGTTTTTAAAGTGGGTAATCCTCATGGCATCATGGCAGCCGCCCAGGGAAGCAGCTGGCATATGCCGGGCTCATACCGACTAAGCCCCCACTGTGTTTTCTCCTCGCACCGTACGACGCGGACGGGAACACGGGGGAGACAATTATGCTTCTATGTTTACCCACGCTCTTTTTCTAAAACCTATAGGGTACTTCTCGTTGACCTAGAATGGTGAAATTCGGCAAGAGGTAAGAACTTACAAATATAGAAATTCATCTGAAAATTACCTATAAATTATATTTATATTATAAAAAAAGTCATTACCAACTTAAATCTGCAGCTAATTTCATACTAAATGTGTTCAAGTACTCGCATATATAGGTTTGTCAACTTATATAGCCCACAGGAGTAAAGCTACAATTGACAGCAATTCATTTCTTGTAGATATTAGCTTTAATAGGCATCAGTAATTCGGTAGCCACATAAATGTTTCCTGAGCATATATTTTGCCCATAGATAATGTGAAAAATCATAAATAGCAATATTTATTAAAAGATTATATTTAAGACAAACTTAACTTTGTTGTTCTAAAACTTCGTCATCGGTTCTGCCATGATGCATTGCATCTTAATTAGGCCTTCGCGACCGAGGAGAACCTCATCAGCCATGGTCTGCGTGACACAGGACAAAACAAAATACATACCTACCTTCGCATGACCTTTAATAAGGTCATACGTATGCAGGTTATATTTTTTATAACTATAAACATAATTATTTTAGATTTTTTATATTATATTAATTTATTAATTATATGTATTAATTCATAATTATTCACACAAGTCAACTGGACACACAGATGACCCATGGTACTGCTGGAATACTGCAGGCTATAGATTACGGCAAACATACATACATATAAGCAAAAGGCGGCCTTTGCGTGTTTGGACATTGTACGATAAACATACTGGTATATTTACAAGACTGCCTCGTGGTCTAGTGGTAAGCGTGTTCAACCACAGACTTGAGGTCCCGGGTTCGAATCCCGGGCCGGCCCGAAAATTGTTATTGGGATTTTTTAATTTCTAATAACAGTCCGGAGTCAGGAAGTGGGCGGTGTTACACCCCTGTGCCTCGGAGAGCACGTTAATCCGTAGGTCCTGCGCCTGATATCTCACCGGTTGTGTCGGACTGCCGTCCCATCGGAATATGAGAATGAGGGAATAGAGAGTGCACTTGTGTTTGCGCGCGCACACTTGTGCATTATAATATGTCCTGCGCAGATGGCACGTCTATATAGACAGCCGCCGTAGCCGAATTCGGCTAGGACGACATTATTATATTTACAAGAAGTAAATTTAAACTGACTTCTCGTAGATATCGCCAATATCTTAATTTGGAATTGGACACCATAAGACGCAGTCCAATATACAGTAAAATAGAAATCTTCAAAACTTCTTCTTCATTTCAAAACAAAGAAGTAACAATACACAAATTGGAAGTTGTAATTGTAGAAAAAGTTGTGTCACATGTTTCTATAAGACGCAGCGCAGACGACACACTTTTTGTGCGATCGAGTCTGCGGCGCACAAAAAGTCTGCATGGCGCGCAAAAAGTCGGTCGCGGATTTTTCACAGACTCAACGCACACGACGCACATC
>LUGF01053343.1:21918-33307 GCA_001625245.1 Calycopis cecrops
ACCGCTGCTTTTGTGACTAGGGGGTTAGGGTGAGAAGAGGCCCTATCGAAGTGAGATTTTGTAAGCACTTTGAAGTGCCCACTAACAGAGGGGAGCTCGAGATCTTTATGAAGATCGAGATTGCGGATATACCACGGGGCACCCGTGGCCATACGGAGGAACCTATTTTGCACTACTTACAAAGGGTATAACGTCCTAGGGCTGACGTGTACGAACACAGGACAGCAATAGGAGAAAATCGGTCTTATGCATGTTAAGTATAATGTACGCTTATTTCTAAGCGACATTTTACTTCTAGCGTTTATGAGGTGGGTGGTGGTAGTTTGGTGTTAGTAAATTAGAGTAATGTGGTAATTAAATCATAATACTTTGTGAACTACACTTTACTTTGACAACCAGTATTAACTGAATATGTTACCGTAGAAGCTTTTGCAATTTTTATTTAATTGATTTAATCGTTTAACGATCGCAGAGATCATAATTTATAAAACAATTCTCAATAATAAAAATGAAAATACTGCAAAAATTTAATGTAAAGCGACTTATTACGCGTTATGACTTGTACAACGGTTCTCCGGCTATGATAAAGCTTTCAATATTACAATTATCTTCGCCGCGGACCATCCTGAAGAATCCTTTATCTCCCCATGTTATGTTCCATGAGTTGGCGATAACCCAGTATTTCTGGTCTTCTTCCACTCCCCAACCAATAATTTTAACGGCATGGAATCCTAATATATTAGAACATTTTGTTCTATAGATTTCTCCCGGTTTATAATGCAAAAAATCTTCGTAAACTGTTAATGATGCCGTCACTGGACCATTGTTAAAAATTTCTGCTCTTATATTGGGCTCTCCTTTCACAGCATAAAATGTTTTGCCGAACATTTTATCATCTTTATAAGTTTTTTTATAATTCGTCTCGCATGTCATTTCACACTTTGGAGTTTTCTCTTCTTTTTTCCTGTCTTCATTCGTCGGGGGTAGCTCGTAGGGTCTGCATCCTTCATAAGAGTGATAATTACCACCAGATACAATACCAGAATCTACCCAATACTCATAGGCTGAAGAAGTGGTTTTACCTTTACATCCGCTGTCCGTTGAGCAGCAGAGTAAATCCTCAGCCGAGAAATGAAAATGTTTGGTACCGTTTGAGTAAATGCAGTAGCGATCAGTCATCGCTTCTACTGATGCAAAGGCCCAGCAGCTCCCACATCTTCCTTGGTCTCTTATTTCATTTAATGACGGACAATTCGGCCACTTATCTCTAGGGTCAAAGTTCTCCGGTAATTCAAATAGATCTACTTCACTGTAATCAACAACAGACAATTTATCGTAATCTGGGTCTTTCTTTGCTCCCAATAAAATCTTAAAAGAGTCGAGATTTGTTTCCCATGAGTTCTGCTCCCAACTCGGGAGCTCATCAGGCGGAGGATATATCTCATCCTCAGCCTTTGACAATGCTCGCGTAGTCACGAATACGAATAGTACAATACGTAGTAACATTGTTGTTTCTATGTTATACCGAATAACAATTAATGAGCGCGGATGCAAACAGAAGGTTGCGCATCGACTATGCTACGAATCGTCTGATCTGTATTTTTATAGATCTTGGGACTGTCCAGTCAGTGTAGTTACTAACTGATAAGTCTGAAATCACGCGCTGTCCGCGTGTAGGTAATTACTTTTGCACGCTGTGTTCGAATATTCGTCAGTTGACTGATGTGAGTAGTGCTAATGTAGCCAGTATGTCGAACGCATTACTACAGTGGTCGCGGGTTCTAATTCTCCTCAGATTCTGTATGTTTATGTATTATATATGTCTACTGCAAATAACACAAGTCCTTATGGTACTTGACACCTGGGCCCTGTACTAAGTACCGTAATAAATTGTTATTATTATTCCGCTAACGCGTTGTGAGAAGTCCATAGAATAATAAATAATTACTTATATAATACCTAATTTGTGGATGTAGACATGTGTATGTATATTCATCATCAATCTGCTTGCATCCAGCGGCTCCCTGCGACTTTGAACAGGTCATCAGCCCACTGGCCGGAGGCCACCACGAAAGAAACTTTCTTTTTCAGCGGTTGTCGGTTCTCCGAGTAACGTGGCTTGTCCATTGCTATTGCAGCTTGCATAATTTAAGAAATGTATCGGTTATTCTCTTTCTCGTGCGGATCACTGACTTTCAGATCATGAATCGCTGTTTTACTAGTGCTGTAGACCCTGTTTTTAAGCGGGTGGAGTGAATTCAATCGAAAATTGAAACTCGTCCCCAAGTAATATCGAAGCTATCACTACCGATATTATGTGAGCAGGAGGTATCACCTCAACTATCACCATATTCAGCTGCAATGCAGCATGAGCGGTGAAGGAGTACACGTTTTAAATATTATTGGTGCCTGCTGATAAAGTTACTTGCTCGTGTCCACTAACGTGCATATTATCAACATGATTATGATTTACGTATATTATAGTGTCTCTAGAAGATTTTTACACATGTTTCCATTTTCTGCAATGTTTATTTGTTTTTTTGTAAAAAAGACGGCCAAGTGCGAGTCGCCCCGCGCACCGAGGCTTCCGTACAAACGGGACGTACGAACATGCAAGGTAATAGACATTGAGAAAGTTACATTTCCTGGCTACTGCACACATTTGGTGCGCAAACAGTAACAAATATAAGTTTGTAATGTTTTTGTATGAACATAGGTATTAACCTCGACTTACGCGAATCCGGCGTTACGCGAGTTTCAAATATCACTTCTTCCACTCGTCAAACTACATATTAGTTAAATATTTTTAAGCTCGCTTCGTCTAAATAGGTTTTAATGTAGTCTATAATCAAAGGTATATTGTAAATACGCGACTGAGGCTCGGTCCCATCTACCGCGTAACTTCAGGTATTACTGTATTTTATAATAGACACAATCTTATAATACAAATAGGTATAGGTATAACTCGTATTGATAACTGTTGAAAAAATTATTAAACGAGTACACACACAAGTCAAGTTGTCATTTACGCCACTCGGCTCCGAAATATCAAATACGAGTGCTGTAAGTACTTTTAATTATTACTTATATAATTATTACCATTATTACTTATAATTAATTCGAACCAATTTATTGGTGATTGAAAATAGAATGAATAGTTATACTTTATGTATCAAAATCATAATAAACTTTGCAGATAAATGAAACATTCCAATAGAGTTACACAAATCCGGGAATTGAAAACCGCGTCAGATTATGCCCTTTTTTCTGTTTGTTATAAATGATGTACTAGGATGTACTAATGAATTGTAGGATTGAAAATGATCTACCAAAAGTTCAGATCCCTTCGAACTTTCTGAATCAAGAACCATAGATTGCTAACCCCAAGTGGGTTCAGCAGGTAATTTAAACCCAAGTGAATTAAGTAGTCCCGTAAATTGCCCAACTGAACAGTTTGCCCCAGACACACCATCAACAACTTCATAAAGCGATTCAGCACTAATTAGGTAGGTATGAGTTAGGACTATCCGTTCACTAATCAGACATATTTATCAACCCAGCATCTCTGCTCATCTAGTTACTGCTGGGTGGCATGGGTAATATACAGACCTAAGTATTATTTTATACAATTATCATCATCACCAACTGGAGGACGTCAGGTGCTGGATGTAGACATGTTCCCTAAGGAGTGCCATAAGTCATGGTCACGGGCCACTTACTATAGCGGCTCCCCGCCGCCGTAGTCAGGTCGTCAGTCTACCGGGTAGGAAGCCGTTCCACACTCCGTCTCCAGTGTCTCAGTTCCATGTCATGTCCTCAAGTCGCAAGGAAAAAGAAAACATCCTGCTTCGCTTCCCGAATGCAGCCTATTCGAGTTGAATTCAGCTATCAACCTCTTTCTTGAAGTTGGATTTACCTGACTGGACAGTTTGCAACAGATTTCGTTTAGTATACAGATTGTTTAGTCTCAATTCATTGTAGATAATATGTCTTCTACGTACTGATCTAACGCGGCGTGTAAATATAGCCAACTGTACCAACTTTACAAAAACTGACTTCCTAGGGAGGTAGAAGTCAAACCTGCGTAATACATAGTTCGTTGTAATACCCTTGAAAACAGATGATGAACTTTATACATTTCCCACAGGCTATATGGAAAAAACGAACTAGCCAAGTACGAGTAGGATTTACATGCCGAGTGGTCCTTTACAACTGTAGGTATGCGCATTACAACAGTTGACAAACCTTCATCTGCGAGCATCTGCACACATTTTGTATGAGACTAATTAACTGGTACGGCAGTAGTATTTGGACCAGAGAATTCGCGGATCATGGTATATATAGAGCTTAGTCCGTACTCTGATGGTGACATCAGGACAGTTCGAAATAGAATGTGTGTGTCTTTCTTGTTTGAGTTGATGTGTGTCTGGCTTGTAGTGTATGTGTTGCATCCGTCCCATGGGCGTCGACGTGTTCCTACGCCGTGAGTGCCATGGTGTCGTCTCTGATAGCGTGTTTGCTGCAAATGTTTGACAGTTGTCGTGATGCGGTGGCGGCCCAATTTGGATGTATGCATACAGCTTACCTCCCTCTCTCTCTCTTAACCTCTTACTAACAAAATATAAAGTTATAATAATGGTATCACTGAAGTAAATAGTGTCCTTATTTTGTATGCACAATGTTCTGAATTGCAAGGGTGATAAGTCACATACCAACCCTATTAATTATTCCACTGCATTGTCATTATCTTTGGCACACATATTGCTTTTAGGGTTCCGTATCTCAAAGAGAATAAACGGAACTCTTATAAGATCATTTTGATGTCCATCTGTCTGTACGTCTGTTAAGAACTTTTTCTCGGAAATGTGAAATGGTATTAGGATGAGATGTATGTCATATAGGTACTGAGACCTCTTGATACCTTTTTTTAAAGTGGGTAATCCTCATAGCATCATAGCAGCCGCCCAGGGAAGCAGCTGGCATATGCCGGGCTCATACCGACTAAGCCCCCACTGAGTTTTCTCCTCGCACCGTGCGAGGGGAACACGGGGGAGACAATCATGCTTCTATGTTAACCCACGCTCTTATTCTAAAACCTATAGGGTACTTCTCGTTGCCCTAGAATGGTGAAATTTGTCAAGAGGTAAGAACTTACACAGTCATATAGGAATACATCTGAATATTACCGAGTAAATTATATTTATATCATTGAAAAAGTCATTACCAACTTAAATTTGCAGTTAATTTCATACTAAATGTGTTCAAGTACTCGCATATATAGGTTTGTCAACTTATATAACCCACACAAATAAAGCTACAATTGACAGCAATTCATTTCGTGTAGATTATATAGCTATAATAGGCATCGGTAGCCACATAAAGGTTTCTTGAGCATATATTTTGCCCCTATATAATGTGAAAAATCATAAATAGCAATATATATTAAAAGATTAGGTATATTTAAGACAAACTTAACTTTGTTGTTCTAAAACTTCGTCATCGGTGCTGCAATGCTGGATTGCAACTTAATTAGGCCTTCGCGACCGAGGAGAACCTCGTGAGCCATGGTCTGTGTGACACAAGACAACAAAATACATACCTACAATCGTATGACCTTTAACAAGGTCATACGAATGTTGTTTATATTTTTTATAACTATAAACATAAAATTATTTTAGAGTTTTTATATTATATTTATTTATTAATTTTATGTATTAATTCATAATTATTCACACAAGCCAATTGGACACACAGATGACCAATGGTACTGCTGGAATACTGCAGGCTATAATCTATAGATTACGGCAAACATACATACAAGTAAAAGGCGGCTTTTGCGTGTTTGGATATTGTGCGATAAACATACTGGTATATTTACAAGAAGTAAATTCAAAATGACTCCTCGTAAATATCGCCAATATCTTAATTTGAATTGGACACCATTAGACGCAGTGCAACATACAGTTAAAAATAGAAATCTTCAAAACTTGTGGTTCGACCTACCCAGTTTTCCATAATCCATGGTACCAACAGAAGAAGTAACAATACACAAATTGGAAGTTGTAATTGTAGAAAAAGTTGTGTCACATGTTTCTATAAAGGGTAAATGATCGATGCTCTGTGTAGCTCGTTCACAAGCAACATCATCATTTGCATTATTGATTTAATGATTTATTTGAAATATGAGAGTTGAGTGCTGTAAGTATAGAAATGAAAAGACTGAGCCGAAGCCATTGTAGTACACTTTTTTTTATTTCATTATAAACACATATAAAGGACGTCGTATAGATGCCATTATTCTTTGCTCTTATGCCGTATTGTTTCTTGAATCTTTAGAATATGGTAATGACACTATCGAAATTGATGGCTTTAACAAAGTACGCAGAGTATACGGTCCAGAGGTAGCAAATGCAAATCCAGATTGAGGAACTGTTGGATATAGATACCCAACAAAGAATACGACGCACTTTTAGATAAAAAGTGACGAATTTGTCTTGTAAAATATATTGCTTCAATAATCCAAATAGCCATTATGAGAGTACATATTTAGAAATAGAGATTATAACACAAGCTCAGGACTGATACGACCTAGGGATCTACAAGAAAAGAGCTTCTTCTCTAAAAGATCAGCAACGCATCTGTTAGATTTCAGGTGTTACTGTATTATTTCTGTAATAAAAATGTATTGTATGTAAGAAAGAACATTAGTGAATTCAGAACCAAAAATGATAATCATAACATAAATACGAGAAACAGGCATAAATTAGACATACCATTTCATAGGCTTACTAAAGTTAAGAATTCCTTTAAGGGGCAATGCATGCGCCTCTACAATAGTATCCCAGAAAGCGTTCAAAAACTTTCGATTAATAAATTTAAAAAAGTTGTTAAAGAGCGTTTGAGTGGTAAGGCATACTATAAGGTAGCAGATTTTATGAGAGATACCACATCTTGGGATTAGTACCCTCCTCCCAGGCTGTTTTTGTACCATCATTATTGTAAATTTATAAATTGTATTGTATTATATCATATGCAAATGTACTTGTATTTTTATATTTTTGAATTTTACATCTGATTAAAACATGAGGCCCGCTGAGTTTGTTTCGCCGGTTCTTCTCAGGACAGGGCTAGGGTTGAACCGGTGGTAGATTTAATTGTTGACGTTCAAAAAGTAATTCCTGTAATTCTATTTTGAATAAAAAACTTTTCTGTCTTTCATTCTCTCTTTCTTTCTGTGGGCGTTGGTGATCTCTTTACATCAGGTGACCCAGCTGCGAGTTTTCCTCCTATACAATAAAAAAAACAACGCCTCAAAATGCATTTTCGTTGTACTTCTCTACCATTAAGGTTACTCTACCTTTAATACAATAAAACACCTTTAATACTTAATAAAACACAACAAAAAGTTTTACAATATGCAACGTTTATTATGATTTGTATAAAGTATAACTATTCATTTTTCTTTCAGTCACCATTAATATGGTTCGAATTTAATAAATAAGTAATAATGGTTGTGGCACTAGATTTTGATATTTCAGAGCCGAGTGGCGTAAATGACAACTTGACTTGTGTGTGTACTCGTTTAATAAATTTTTCACCATTTATCAATATGAATTATACCTATACCTACTTGTATTATAAGATTGTGTCTATTATAAAATACTGTAATACCCGAAGTTACGCGGTAGATGGGACCGAGCCTCAGTCGCGTATTTACAATATACCTTTGATTGTAGACTACATTAAAACCTATTTAGACGAAGCGAGCTTAAAAATATTTAACTCGCACTTGGCCGTTTTTTATAAAAATACTTATAAACGAAGAAACATTGTAGAAAATTAAACATGTGCATAAAACCTCTGAACACATTATATACGTAAATCATAATCTTGTTGATAATATGCACGTTAGTGGACACGAGCAAGTAACTTTATCAGCAGGCACCAATAATGTTTAAAACGTGTTCTCCTTCACCGCTCATGCTGCATTGCTGCTGAATAGGATGGTGATAGTCGAGTCGATACCTCCTGCGCACATAATACCGGTAGTGATAGCATGTCAATCGCAGGTAGAGTGATTCGAAATTACTTAGAATCGGATTTCGATCGGATTCACTCTCCACCAGCTTGAAACCAAAGGTAACACAAACAAAAGATACTGGTGATTTCTCTGCAATCCATGATCTGAAACTCAGTGATCCACACGAGAAAGGGTGTAACCGATGTAATTCTTAAAGTATGCAAGCTAAAATGACAATAAACAGATCATATTGCTCGCAGAATTGCTTTCTGCTAGATAAGAAAGGTTCTTGAGTGGTGGAACTGTCTTGAAAAAGTAATGTTGAATGGTCTCCGATCAATGGGCTGATGACTTGTTCAATGTTCATAGTTACAGATAGCCGCTGGATGTAAGCAGTTTGTGACCTATGCCCAGCAGTGGATGTTGTTGATGATGATGATGATTAATTTACAGTGGTACCACGGTGAAGCCAAAAAGGATCCTAGGAGGAGACACTTTGAGAGGGCTCCCCAAGGCCCGTTCTGGATGCGTCCAAGGTAGAGGGGTCGAGGGAGGAGAGTTATCTCGGTGTGTCGTTGCCGTGCACCCTGTCTCCTGCGACCGAACGGGGTCGCACCGTCGGATGCGTTGGCGGTGAGGTCGTTGAGGAAGAGGAGATGCGGTGTGTCGTTACCGTCCTCCCGGTCCTCTACGGCTGTTTGATGGCTAGCCTCTGGGTGGCGGTCGGGGTCAACCAATGTCGGATGTCCTCCATCCGTTTCTCTGAATTAGCAGATGGCGACGTCGCTTGGAACTACCGGCGTGGCGTGCTCCGCTGCAGCAGTAACCCCATTGCATGATTCCAACGTTGCAGTAGTGACTGTTCAAAAACAGCCGGACAGTCCCGAAGGAGGAGGAGTCTGGCCTTTCGCTGGAGGCCAGCCTGTTTTGAAGGGGCCCTGTAGCTTGTAGGTCCGAGGCTCTCCAAATAAAGCGGCTGAAGGAGTCTCTTTAGGGGTTTAGTCGGTAGGGACAACCCAGTTGTCGAGTCTTACTCTGTAGCTAGTTGAGCCACCGGGGCTCCTGTGTAGCGTTCGTAAAGCTAACAAAAAAAGGGCTAGGTGCCAAGTACCATAAGGACTTCTGTTATTGGCAGTCGACATATATAACAAGTACGTAAACATCCATCACCTAAGCGGAATGAGAACCCGCGACCTTTGTAGTGATGTGTTCGACATACTGGCTACATTATCACTACTCACATCTGTCGACTGGCGAATATTCGAATACAGCGTGCGAAAGTAATTACCTACACGAGGACAGCGCGTGATTTCAGACTTATCAGTTAGTAATTGCACTTACTGGACAGTCCCGAGATCTATAAAAATGCCGATCAGACTATTCGTAGCATAGTCGATGCGCAACCTTCTGTTTGCATTCGCGCTCATTAATCCTTATTCGGTACAACATAGAATCAATAATGTTACTTCGTATTGTATTATTCGTATGTGTGACTACATTTGCATTGTCAAATGCAGAGGATGAGATATATCCTCTATCTGATGAGCTCCCAAGTTGGGAGCAAAAATCGTGGGAATCTGAGCTCGACTCTTTTAAAATTTTATTGGGAGCAAAAGAAGACCCAGATTACAATAAATTGTCTGTTGTCGAATACAGTGAAGTAGATCGATTTGAATTACCAGAGAACTATGATCCTAGAGAGAAGTGGTCGTATTGTCCATCATTAAATGAAATAAGAGACCAAGGAACCTGTGGGAGCTGCTGGGCGGTGGCAGCAGTAGCAACAATGACTGATCGCTACTGCATTTACTCAAAAGGCTCCAAACACTTTCATTTCTCGGCTGAGGATTTACTCTGCTGCTGTTTTGAGACCACCGGATGTAACGGTGGAGTACCTAGTTCAGCCTGGAAGTATTGGGTAGATTATGGTATTGTATCTGGTGGTAATTATCAATCTTATGAAGGATGCAGACCCTATGAGATACCCCCGACGAGAAGACACATGCACAAACGCAGGAGTTTTAGTCCGATTCCGATGGAAACTCCAATGTGTGATATGACATGTGAGGCGAATTATTACAAAACTTATAATGATGATAAAATGTTCGGCAAAAGAGTTTATTCTGTGAATGGAGGAGAGTCACACATAAGAGCAGAAATTTTTAACAACGGTCCCGTGGCAGCAACTTTCAAAGTCTATGCAGATTTTATGAATTACACAACGGGTGTTTATAGAACAAATTATTTTAAAAGTGTTGGAGGACATGCTGTTAAAATTATTGGGTGGGGAGAGGAAGATGATGAAAAGTATTGGCTTGTCGCTAACTCGTGGGGCACAAACTGGGGTGAGAAAGGATTCTTCAGGATGGTGCGCGGAGAAGATCATTGTGGAATTGAAAGGGGAATTATAGCCGGAGAACCGATGTTCAAGTCATAACCATGTTATAATTCGCGTCACATTTGATTACTATAAGAGCAATATGTTATGTTATTAAATTTTTCACGAAATCTTCATTGTTATTTTTAATATTTTTTATATAATACTAGTTGCACCCCGCGGTTTCACCCCCGTAAATTTCGTACCCGTGGAAAATAGAAAATCATACCATGGCATTCCATGGGAACATTTTTTTGGGATAAAAACTATCCTATGTGTTAATCCAAGTTATTCTCTATGTGTGTGCCAAATTTCGTGACAATAGTTTCAGCAGTTTTTGCGTGAAGGAGTAACAAACAAACAAACAAGACATACAAACTTTCGCATTTATAATATTAGCAGGATATCTATGACATACGATAACAGCAGATATCTACGATCGTCAAACGATTAACATCGAGTGAATAAAAATTGCACATTCATCTATGGTAACATATTCGTTAGACCAATCAATGCTGGTTGTCTAGGTAATAAGGCACATTAAGGTTCTTTTTTATAATCTCTATTTTAGTTCGGGGTTTTTATCCAACAAGGACATGAACCCCATCGTACCTTATTACTTGGACATGAGACGATCTAATTAATATCATTAAATTATATTATTATCTAGAAACGCTAATTTCTGTTGAACGGATATAACCTAACTACATAATTAGCGTTCCGTAAGGAGAAGAACAAGGAACCCTTAAAGGATCACTTTGTTATCCGTCTGTCTGTCTGTCTGTCTGTACGATGTCAAGATCTTTTTCTCGAAAACACGTGAAGGGATTAAGCTGAAATTTGTATTAAACACTGAGGTCTGTTACTTTTGATGCCTTGAAAAAATCATACTTCAAGTTTACACAATAAAAAGCTATAGCCAATTATGCACAAATTTTGTATGAAAACTAACTTTTACGATACCTAAAAACCTATCGTGCACTTACAACTCT
>LUGF01053358.1:12381-33015 GCA_001625245.1 Calycopis cecrops
TTAAGGTAACAGCGCACTCCACAAAAAGGTAAGTCCTCAGTTATTGTAGCCCACTGTTGGACGGCGGCCTCTCCCGTAGCACGCCACTGGCCTCGATCTTCGGCTAACCTTTCCCTCTTCCTGCCCACAGCTTTGTATGTCGTCGCTCCATCTAGTCACGGATTCTATATTTCGTTAAAACTTTTTAATATTCCTCTAATGTCAATAATTAAGTCCTATATGTGTCCCATTGTTGGCCAAAGGCCTCCCCCCATTTTTTCCATTTTTCTCTGTCCAGAGCTGCATCATGCCACTCAGGCAGGTATACGTCAAGCTCTCGCCATCTCCTTTTTGATCTTCCGCGTCGCCTCATTGAGTCTGGGTCCCATAAATTGACAATTTTTGGCCAAGACCCGTTAGTTCTGTGGCAGACATGTCCAGTTCAGCTCCATTTGAGCTCCGCGGCTTTGAGACCCACGTTAGTGATTTTTGTGCGGGAGCGCAGTTCGGCGTGTCGGATGCTCTTTAATAACTTGGCACCTAAAAGACTGCGCTCTATATCTTATATATAAAATTCTCGTGTCACAATGTTCGTTCTCCTCCGAAACGGCTTGACCGATTCTCAAGAAATTTTGTGAGCATATTGAGTATATTGAGTAGGTCTGAGAATCGGATTACATCTATTTTTCATCCCGATATTTATACGGGATTGAAATGTACGCGGGTGAAATTGCGAGGCGCAGCTAGTATAGATATATATTTTTGGTAGTCCTTTGAGGACACGAAAGAACTCTTTGTTTTCATTTTTATTAGAAATGAAAGGATTTGATGGCACTGTTACAAAAAATTAAGAATTCTTCACATTGAAATGAAGGTATATTGAACCTTGTAAAACCCCAGCTTCAGAGAGGAACATTTCTACGGACGCTACAGCCTTGTAACAACACAGAGTACAGACACCTCGTTATTTTAGTCAGAAATTTTAGGATTTCTCGATCCGTTTTTTTTTTCGCACCAAATGAGTGAGTGTAGTCACCGGGAAAGGTTATTTTCTCAACTTCTGTTAATTTCCATGTACGAACTTCCCATTCGTACGGAACCCTCGGTGTGCGAGATCGATTCGCACTTAGCCGCTTTTATATTTATAGATAACACTGACAACCTTGCTGAAATAAGGAGGTGGTTTCCACCCACTGTATGTAAACTCTGTAATAACGAAACAGAATTGCGGAGGAGAAGTGAAAATTGCTTTCTAATCTTATAACGTTTGATGTCAAAGTGTGACGTGATCACATTACATTTGATGTAGATGTATACTAATATTATAAAGGGGTAGTGAGAGGGTTTGTAGGGGAAATCCTTGCCTCCACCAAGGCCCAACCCTTAATAGCCTGGGCTCAGCAATCCAGCACTAAATTAATTGAATCACTCCTGCTGTCAGTATTTCTCTTAGTAGAATAATCGACAGGGGATTCAAAAGGCGTGTTGGGCCAAATATCCAACGGAGACCGACGCGAAGGAATCTTAAAAATGACAAAAAGAGAGAGAAAACCTAGCCAAAATTACCCCAATCGCTAGAATCTAGCGTCTATCTATCTAATCGAATCTAAGGGACCACACCCTATAAAGGTGAGACCACACACTATAAAGGTGAGACCACGCACTATAAAGGTGAGACCACACACTATAAAGGTGAGACCACACACTATAAAGGTGAGACCACACTCAATAAAGGTGAGAACACACCCAATAAAGGTGAGACCACACCATATAAAATAGAAACCATGATGGCAAGCGTTAAAAGAAACTAGAATGAAATTAAAGCCAGTCAAAATGCACGACTACAGTGCACTCTACCGACAGTTAGACGAGAGAGAATTTAATATATTATCCCCTATTTCCTTCCGCAGACATATGTAGCGTGCTTTATTAGATACAAATTATACAGTATGTTGCAGTAGAACATACAAAGTGAGTATGTTAAAGTAAATTGGAAAAGTTATTTAGTTGCTGACAGATAGTGGGTTCAGTATATAAATATAGATAAATCTAGAAATGTCAGAAATGTTTGCATCACTATATAGTACAAAACAAAGTCTCTCTCCGCCGTTTGTGTTTGTATGCATAGATCTTTAAAATTAAGTAACAGATTTTGATGGGTTTGTTTTTAGGTAGTGATTCAAGATGAAGGTTTATATGCATACTAGCATCGAATTTGATGCGGACAAAAGGTAGTTTATTGTAGTAGGAAGGATTCTTCACGATATTCATATAACTTGTGTGGTTTTTCGTTTAACACTCCAGTTTCAAACCATATTCCACGTAATCTTAACGTAAAAATAAAATTTAATACCTCGCACTTTCTCCAAAATTTTTCAAATATGGCGACAATATTTACATCAATGTGTATGTTTGTTATCGGCCATTTTTTATAGATTTTTTTTATAGTAGTCATACTATTCAGCAGTTTTTGCGTGAAGGAGTAACAAACAAACAAACATAGAAACTTTCGCATTTATGGAGCAAATGATCAGTCGAAGCCATTTTCATGACTACCGACGCCCATAGACATCCGCATAGAGGCTGTACAGGTGCGCTGGCCTCCTTCTCCCACCTCCATGGGCCATGGACAATATACAATATACAATAATATACAATATAGTAAAATGTCCTTTTACAAGAAATAAGATTGTTAAGATATAAGATGAAATTATCAGGCAAAAGATACATTATATTAAGGCCCATAATAACAACAATATTATGCTATTCTATAATATTCAAAAAATATTTAGCAACAAAGAATGATATTAAAACGATTCCTTATTCTCTTGAAAAATAAAATAATTTTAAATGTTCCGCGTAATTTTAATGAGAAATTTGAACTTAAAAGGAATCCATTATCTTCCAGGGAGATTGTTATTGCAATTTACTTCCAGGAAATTACTTTACGTTAATTACAATATCCCGTATTACACTTTAGGGATGTTTTAACTTAACCTTTTAAGTACGAGATCATGATACTATTTTTACCAAAGTTTTACTGAAGGTAAATTTGACCAAGCTAAAACTTTAGAAATATGTTAGAAATACATACATTTAAACAGTAAAATCCATGTGGCAAGAGGTAGTGCCACACAAATTTTGGTAAGAGGTAGTGCCACACTGCATGCTTGCATGCAGTCGAATTGGGCCGGCACGACCGGGGAGATACCTCTCGCTTACACGAGACTGGCGTAAAGTGACAGCTGTGCTGTCGCGTTTCGTGCGGTGTGTAAGTAGCCGGTGGCCCATGGAGGTGGGAGGAGAAAGGAGGGCAGCGCATTTGTATAGTCTCTATGCGGTTGTCTGTGGGCGTCGGTAGTCATGAAAATGTCTCCGACTGCTCGTTTGCCCCCCTTTACCATAAAAAAAAAAAAAGTAGCCGGTGGTCCATGGAGGTGGGAGGAGAAAGGAGGGCAGCGCATCTGTAAAGCCTCTATGCGGATGTTTGTGGGCGTCGCTAGTAGTGAAAATGGCTCCGGCTGCTCGTTTGCCCTCCTATACCATAAAAAAAAATGTGTTTCTAGTCATTGGGGGCGATGTTAAAATTGTATTAGACCACTTTTCAATGTTTATTTTTTATCTGTCTGTTTGTCTGTTTGTCCGGGCTACTCTCCGAAACTACTTGACGGATTCAAATGAAACTTTTTGTGGTGCATAAATACTAAGCCTGGTCAACATCTAGAAGACTTTTTACTGCGGAAAAATCTCTCATTCCCACGGGAAATTTAGCTATTATACTTCATCCGATTGATTTAAAATTTGAAAGAAGCAAACAATAACAAATCACTTTAACTTTAATATAACTACCTACGCTGCGCGAACGAAGTCGCTGGCGCTAGCTAGTGTTAGAATATGCGCAGTTACAGAATACGAATAAAAGTTTCAATTCCACTTAATACTATTTAAACGTCCTAACAATGTAATAGTTGTGAATCTCTCGGATAAGTCGAGTTTGTTCAACAAACAGACTCGAAAGATCTTCAGCTTGTGGTACTTCGAGCGAGCTAAATGGATCGGATTACGGGAGCTGCTGTCAGATAGAGATTCTTGTACAATTCTCCACCTAATGTCATTGTTTAATATTCTTCACGACTACCGACGACCATAGACATCCGCACAGAGGCTACAGAGATGCGCTCTATTCTCCTCCCACCTCCATCGGCCACCAGCTACTTACACACTGCACGAAACGCGACAGCACAGCTGTCACATTACGCCGTAATGTAGACGTTGCTTTCTATAGCTCAAGTTATTGTTATATGTAGTACATGGTGTGCCCCGCGGTTTCACCCGCGTATAATTTAGAAAAGAGGTATACATACCTACTCGTTAAAAGTGCACCCCATTACTGGCCTATTCGGGTAACTAAATAAAAGTCAACTCTTAATTTTTCTTGTGTAATATACGTACAATAAGGGCGAAATTAATAAAGGAAATGTAATAAAACGCTTGTACAGCAGTTACACAGTACACTATTGGCGCTAGTGACGGCACTCGATAGGCTTATATCGATAAACTATCGATAGTGCGGCAATAGTGAGAATATCGATAGAACTTTGATAGTCGCTGTGCAATCGATACTAACTATAGTATCAAAAATATCAATACTATTAATAGTCCTATCGATATCCAAACTTTCGAGGCCAACTATCGATAGTGGAACTATCGATAGTTCGGCGCTACTAATTGGCACCACCCTCCGACATATTACAGTATTGTACGTAACAAACAACAACTATTAGATAGGTACTTTTATAGGTCAACCGTACAAGATAATGGCAAAGCGTAAGCAAATATATTTCTTTTATTCTTAGAGTTTTCTTGGGTTTTTTTTGTTCCACGGCAGGCTGGCTCAGTGGTAGCAGATCGGATAAACCGTGTTGCGCCAGGGGTCGCGGGCTCCCCCTCGATAGATCTCCACCTTATCAGGTGCAATCAGGATGGGAACCTGATCCCATTGCACGGTTCCAACGTTGGAGTAGGGACTGTTCAAAGGCAGCCAGACAGTCCCCAAGAAGAATTCGGGCCTTTTCGCCGAGGCCAGCCTGTCGCTGGAGGGGTCCTTGTAGATCCGGGACCCTCCAATTAAAGCGGCTGAAGGACCCGCAGGAGTTTAGGCGGTAGGGGCCATAGTCGAGCACGACTGCCGATACTGTACTCTGTTGAGCCACCCGGGCTCTTGGTTAGCGTACGTAAAGGCCCTGCGTTACCAAAAAAAAGAATTCACGGGTTCGAATTCAGCCCAAATCATGTATTAACATAATATTATGTATTATATTTATTTCTATAACAAAAATCTTAATTTTATAACATTTCTTAAATAGTATATAAAAAATTTATTTATTTTTCCATAAAGCCCAATTCCATTCCATTCCAATAAATTGAAATGCGCAATTATGTTTTCATTAATATTGAAAAGCTCTGCGTGTGAAAGCTCTCACTGTAAATAAATTAAATGAGAATAATTAGCGAGGATGGTTGTAAATGGAGGGCAGAGGTAAGGAGAGTCATCTGTGTACATGAAAAAGTTTCCATGGAAATGAATTAAATTAAGGCGCCACATTAGAATTGGGGTAAGTTTATTTTTACTACATTTGGTAAGAGGTAGTGTCACACTGCATGCTTGCATGCAGTGGAATTGGGCCGGCACGACCGGGCAGGTACCTCTCACTTACACAAGACTGGCGTAAAGTGACAGCTGTGCTGTCGCGTTTCATGTGGTGTGTAAGTAGCCGGTGGCCCATGGAGGTGGGAGGAGAAAGGAGGGCAGCGCATCTGCATAGCCTCTACGCGGATGTTTGTGAGCGTCGGTAGTCATGAAAATGGCTCCGGCTGCTCGTTTGCCCTCCTATATCATATCATTATTACTACATTACTTTGCTGTTTAGTCGTCAATAATATTATATGTATAACCCGGCATACTTCTTTTTGTTTACAATTACTACATTCATACCATACACTCTATCTACACCAGCGCCGTTCCAGAAAGTTCTTGAACCGTTATTTATAGCTTACAGCTGCTGGAAGCTTTTTCGTATTTTCTACCATATGAGATGGTTCTCCTTGCCTCTAACCTCCATAGCAATAATCTGCGACATGGAGAAACCTCCGCGTTTAATCAGTTGAACATGAATGATTAAATATCGTTTTATTACAAAAGAATAAAGAAATAAAACAAGGAACGTTCGTTTCATTCTCTCCAATTCTTTTGTTCATTAACCACGTGAATCCAGTAATTTATTACTTCATAAAAAATCACTTTCCATTCTCTTTGCAGTTTTTTTTTTATAGTATAAGGGGGCAAACGAGCAGTCGGAGTCGTTTTCATGACTACCCACGCCCATAGACATGCTCATAGAGATTATACACGCATGTAGCGTGGCACTACCTTTTCCTAAAGTTACAAATGTATTAATTAAGGTTAGATGATCCTTATTCGTTCCGGATGAGAAATAATTTGTATGCGAGCGCCAAAAACCAGAAACAACAAAGAAGATACTCAACTCGATTCCGTTAAAACTTTTTAAGTACGTAATTGCTTTTCGGTTCTTGTGGTGTATTTTGGAAGGTTTTTGAACCGTTAAAGAAAGATGTTTTTTATTTTTTGTATAATAATTAATAATATCTATGGGCTTATCACACTGCGTTGTCTATCCCCGTGCTAAGTACCGTCAGGACTTGTGTTATGGGTACTAGACAACGGAAATATATTTAATATCCATAAATATTATCAACGCGAAAGTTTCTATAAAAACCGCTGAACCGATTTTCATTAAATTTGGCTCACACATAGAGAGCAACTTAGATTAACAAATAGGGTAGTCTTTGATCCCGAATAAATGATCCTATGGGATGCCATGGGATGATTTTCCACGGGATCGAAATTTACGCGGGTGAAACCGCGGGACGGAAGCTAGTACTATATAAAGCGAGTTGCATAAACCCTGTAAGATACTCAAAGCACTTCCTACCGTATTCCTTTATTTGTTTTTTATTCGGTTTCCTAATTTGCCCCCCAAATGAGCAGTCGGAGCCATTTTCGTTACAACCAACACCCATAGACATCCGCATAGAGGCTATACAGATGTGCTGCCTTCCTTTCTCCTCCCACCTCCATGGGCCACCGGCTATTTACACACCGCACGAAACGAGACAGCACGGCTGTCACTTCACCCCTTCCCTCTTACCGACACAGGATCCAGAACGACTCATTAATTACACAAGTTCCCTATTTATACCTGACCCCTATTGTTTTGTTTAGACTCCGAGGGCTACAATAAATATAAATAAGGGATCATGTAGAAACAAAAAATCGTGTAGAAACGAAAAAGGGTTCATTAAAAGGCCCGCATAATAAACAGCTACGTGACAAACAAACGTACAATTATTATATTTGTTTGGTATTTAATTCTTGAGTGAAAATGTCAGAGATAGTGCCACGCTGCATGCGTGTAGCGGAATTGGGCCGGCACGACCGGGGAGGTACCACGTGCATGCACCGGCTTAAAGTGACAGCTTCAATGTCACGTTTGTTGCAGTGTGTAGCCGGAGAAGGGAAAAGGAGGAGGGGAAAGGTATTACCTGTATGCAGATGTCTGTGTGGTCCAATTTGAAGTATTCTTTCAGTATCAGTTAGTCCATTACGCGAGGAGGGCTATAAATAAATAAATAATAAATAAATATCTGTGGACTTTACACACCACGTTAGTCTAACCCCGTGCTAAGTACCGTAAGGACTTGTGTTACGGGTACTAGACCACGGAAATATATTTAATATGTTACATAAATTTAAGAAATTTTACATATTTAAGATTTTTATTATAGATATACATATAGATAAACATCCATGACCCAGGCGGGATTCGAACCCGCGACCCCTGGCGCTACATGCTCCACTTATGCTGCCCTGTACCACTGCGCCAGCCTGGTCGGCTATAGACTACTTTTTAACTGAGGTAAAAAAACAGATTCACGTAAACGAAGTTGCGCGCGTACGCTAGTGTAGGATAAAAGAACGATCTGTGTAGTATTATCATTCAGGAATATAATCTCCTATATAAATATTATATCGGTCTCAATCCGTAAGCAAACATTTCCTCAATCCATTTTACTTACAGTCACAATAACTCAAAGAAGGACATGTACCGATCTGTGTAAATCCTTTTCCTCATCGCGTACTTTTTCACGTTCGCAGGTATTAAGTTGAAGCCATATCCCAAATTTTGTTCGGGTAAAAATATCCGGGTGAAAATTTTCCTAAACTACAAAAAGATCGTATTTTTTTTATAGTTTAACAAGAAAATAAATGTGATTTGAATTATTAAACGACTATTATCTTTAATAGTTTAGAGTTTACAGAAAAAAACTAACTGCGCCCCGCGGTTTTACACGCGTAAATTTCCATCCCGTGGTCGTGGAAAAAAGAAAATCATCCCTTGGCATCATCTTTATTTATTTGTTGAGGGATTTGTTTTTTCCTAGAGGTTTTGTCTTCCGCTATTCTTGTCACCTTCTCATACGTTGGCAACTTTGCTTTTTTCTTTATTGTTGCAATTATATCCTACTTATATTATAAATACGAAAGTTTGTATATTTGTTTATTTGTTACTCCTTCACGCAAAAACTGCTGAACAGATTTTCATGAAATTTGGCTCACACATAGAGGGTAACTTGAATTAACACAAAGTATAGTTTTTGTCCCGAAACGTGTTCCTATAGAATGCCTTGGGACGATTTTCTATTTTCCACGGGATCGAAATTTACGTGGGTGAAACCTCGGGGCGTAGCTAGGACATTATTATGAGGTACATTTCATTACAAAAAGTATGTCAAAGTTACAATGTCTCATTAGTTTAATTAAGTTTCAATTATATTATATATAACGAAAAAATTGAAAAAAAACTAAATGATTGCTAGAATCCGAACCAGCAGTAGATTTATTACTCTTGTATTTATTTCTATTTCAAACTCTGATCTCCAAGATTTGTGTTTATTGTATGCATGTGGATAAAATATGTCAATGTAATTGAACGGCAAGAAAGATATTCAAATATAGTCGACATAGTATCTAAGTAAATTTTATCATAGTGGATACTATATACAATATAAAACAAATTATTACTGTTTGTATACTGTAAACGGGACGTAATCGCGTTTTTATAAAATCGAAGTATTTACCTCGACTCTCGACGTTTCGGCCGCAATGCAACGGCCGTGGTCACGAGTAGACTGGTAGTAGACGAGTAGACTAGTAGACTGGTAGTCTACTCGTGACCACGGCCGTTGCATTGCGGCCGAAACGTCGAGAGTCGAGGTACATACTTCGATTTTATAAAAACGCGATTAAGTCCCGTTTACAGTATACAAATATGAATACAAATCGTGAAAGCTTAAAACAAATTATTACTGCTTTAATAATAATAATACTGTATATCCACAGGCATTTGAAAGAAAAATTAACATGTCCGCGACCACAAATAACTAGTAAAGGTTTATTTTTGATAATTATTATTATGATTATTGCAGTAATCTTAATATAAATATTTATTGTGTGCGTGCGTATGTCACTGAACTCTTCCTAAACAACGATTTTCACGAAATGTTTTGTGTGTTGAAGGGGATTTGAGTATGGTTTAGATTCACAAAACAGTCCGGAAGATGGCGTTGCAGTCCTACGACAAAATGTACGCGAGTGAATCCGCGGGACATTGCTAGTTATGCTATAATTTAATCCTCGTTTAAGTAAAATATCATGTCGTCTATTCCCGACAAAAGTCACATGTTCCATATTGAATAGAGCAGATCAAATATTCATCCGTGTATGGACGAATAAAATTAGAATGAATTCCAATTCCTAGATCTATATTTTTGAATTTAAATCGTGTGCCGTACAGAAGTCGTGACGTGAAATGCTATTCTTTATTTAAATATTTCCTTTTTTTTTAGTTTTTTTTTTACGTTGGGGGCCCTCGTGGTCCAGGGGCACCGTTACTGCGGTAGCTACGCCTCTGTATGTAAGTCAGTGGGTGTAGGCATACCGAGATCTTAATAGCGCCTTGTGTAACCGGTCCAAAGACCGGGCCTTTTAAGGTAATAGCGCGTTAGTAATAGGGTTCTATTGCCACCTTTTTGTTACTGAACCCTGAAAATAAATGTAGCAAATAAAAAAGTTCATAGGAAATTCATAAAGAGTTGTTTTAAAAACACGTCAATTATTATTATTGACATCATATATGGTATATATAGTGAGATAGTTCACAAAAATTATAATTTTATTACTTTTGAAGGGACATTCTGTCGGTTACACGTTAATAATACCTCTAAAACCAGTAATACTCATCATCATCTTTTAATTTTAAAAGCATAATTTCCTGTAAACATGGCGTTTATTTTCACCATACATTAAGCACCAGGCGAGCCTAATTTTATTGATCTTATCTAGATAGCAAGAGGTAGTGCCACGCTGTATGCATGCATGCAGCCGAATTGGGCCGGCACGACCGGGGAGGTACCTCTCACTTACACGAGACCGGCGTAAAGTGACAGATGTGCTGTCGCGTTCCGTGCGGTGTGCAAGTAGGCCTATGGGTTGAGGAGGGGAAGGGCGGCAACGCATCTGTGTAGCCTCTATGCGGATGTCTATGGGGTGCGGCAGTCTTGATAATGGCTCCGATTTCTCGTTTGCCCCACATGCAATAAAAAAATTAAAATTCACATAATTTTTTTTTCTTATGCATCTGAATGCCATACGTTGAGTTGAGTTGGAGTGGAGCCGGCGTAGAGTCGTTATAATGTGCGAATTCCTTCAATCGTTCTGCCTCGTGGTCTAGTGGTAAGCGTGTTCAACCAGAGACGTGAGGTCCTGGGTTCGAATCCAGGGTCGGACCAAAAATTGTTATTGGGATTTTTCAATTTGTAATAACAGTCTCGAGTCAGGAAGTTGGCGGTGTTACACCACCGTGCCTCGGAGAGCACGTTAAGCCGTCGGTCCTGCGTCTGATTTCTCACCGGTCGTGTCGGATTGCCGTCCCATCGGAATATGAGAATGAGGGAATAGAGAGTGTACTTGTGTTTACGCGCACATTTGTGCACTATAATATGTTCTGCGCAGATGGCATGTCTATATAAACGGCCGCCGTAGCCGAAATCGGCTAGGACGACATTATTATCATATTACCTTAAATCGTCGATGCTCAAAGCAGCGTGTGTGCGATAACCCTAAAGCGCTCCTGCATTGCGGTCTGGTGTTAGCAGTTAGTTACTTTTCAACTCGTTAAACTTTCACGGATTTAGAACGTTCGGTGCATGCGGTGTTCAGTAAAATGGCGCCTTTTTGTTTGGGATTTTATGCGAGAGTTGGAAATTGTCCCTGAACCTACCTATAAGTTGCAACCCTAATGCAATTATGTACCGTCGTATAAGAGAGAATTAAACTTAAATTATAATCCGGAATAACATATTTTTTTCTGGAATGATAGTTTTTTTTAATTATGTGGATTTATTACACTACCTTAAAATAGCCCCGTGCTAAAGTACCGTAAGGACTTGTGTTACGGGTACTAGACAACTTAATATATTTAATATCTTTTATAAATTTAAGAAATTTTGTATATTTAAATTTTTTATTACAGAAATACATATATTACATAGATAAACATCTATGATCTAGACGGGATTCGCACCACGTCCTACCCTAAAAATAATCTATATACGAAAGAATACGTGAAGAAAAAACTTTAGGAACATTTTTACGAAAATTGCGCGGACGGAGGAGTATGAAAGGCACACTTATAGTTTACGTGTAAGAGAAGTGCAGAACGCTCATAAATTTTAATAATAATGTTTATAAAGTACTTTAATGTAATAAATAAAACTTTACACACACTACCATGCATTTGACACATTGATATATAAGATACACGTAATTATTGATGAAGTTTCTATGTGTCTTTTGCAAGTGTTAAAAATCTATATATTTAAAACTCAAACGTGACATAGCCATCTATAAACGCACAGCCCAAACCACTGGACGGATCAAGCTGAAATTTGGCATCCAGGTAGATGTTACGACGTAGGCATCCGCTGAGAAGAAGAAGAGGATTTTTAGATATTCATCCCCTAAGGGAGTGAAATAGGGTGTTGAAGTTTATATGGAGTTCGCGGTTGAAACCGCGGGGCACAGCTAGTTCTACATAAATTGTTTACCTTAGTTACAATGTCATATGATATTTAGTTTTTAATTACAAAAAAGTTTCACTCCGATCGAATATCGATCTATGCGGGTTACTAGTTAATTTAAAACTGCCAAATTTTATGAAAAACAGTTTTTGCGTGAAGGAGTAACGAACAAACATACATTAAAACTTTCGCATTTATAATATTAGTAGGATCTTGTGCCGTCGACACGAAGAAGAAGAATAGCGAAATACAGTAATATAATAATAAAAGTTTTAGTAAGAGGTAGTGCCACACTGCATGCTTGCATGCAGCCGAATTGGGCCGGCACGACCGGGGAGGTACCTCTCGCTTACACGAGACCGGCGTCAAGTGACAGCTGTGCTGTCGCGTTTCGTGCGGTGTGTAAGTAGCCGGTGGCCCATGGAGGTGGGAGGAGAAAGGAAGGCAGCGCACCTGTATAGCCTCTATGCGGATGTTTGTGGGCGTCGGTAGCTAGCCCTCCTATATCATAAAAAAAAAATTAAAATCAATTTTTTTTCAATTTTTTACAATAAAGTTTCACTTGTGTGATGTGTGATTTTTGTAACGCTCTCGCCATCTGTCCAAGTCAAGCTCGCGTTAGAAGTAAAACTTCAAAAAATATGATCCACCGATTAAGAATTAGGAATGATGCAATTTTTTTATTATAAGGGGACAAAAGAGAAATCAGAGCCTTTTTTATGACCACCGATGCCCATGGACATCCGCATATAGGTTGTGCATTACGTTGCCCTCTTCCCACCTCCATGGGCCACCGGCTTACCTACACACCGCACAAAACGCGACAGCACACTTTACGCCGGTTTCGTGTAAGCGAATACCTCACCGGCTCAATTCGGCTGCATGTATGCATGCAGTGGGGCACTACCTCTTGCTCAATCGGCATCAAAGGTTTATCGACGGAAAAAAAATGGCCGTCAAATACAAAAAGTGACCGGCTCTCGGAAGACTCCCAGATGAGACGCGTTGAACCGTGATTTAAAGCAAAAAGGTTTTTATGGAAATCACTTTTCTTTTAAGACTTTTGGAAATTGGAACAAACTTGATGAGCGTACTTCAGTCAGCGTTCAGCGATTTTTTTGATGGAGTTTTCAATTGTTAACGGACGAATAGGAATGAAAAAATATGACAAATAAAAACGTGTGATACAGTAACTTTTGTATTTCAAGCCATTCTCAAACCCCCTTCGGATTTGAGAATGATTTAGATTCAAATCAGCCCGGCAGATGGCACTGCAGTCCTATGACAGAATTTAAGCGGGAGAAACCGGGGGGCACAGCTAGTAAATTATAAAAATACAGCACAGATTGTGATATAATGTATATCCATACTAATATTATAAGCGCGAAAGTGGGTTTGTTTGTCCTGCTTTCACATCAAATCGGATCAACGGATCGAAGCGATATTTAGTATGGAGATAACTGAAAGTCTGAAAAGTACCATAGGCTCCTTTATATCGCGATAAACCACTCGAGCGAAGCCGCAGGTAACAGCTAGTTATATTATATTACTTAATATTGCAAACCGTATCGCATTATCCAGGAATACCTTTTCCCCTCCGAAATATATCACAATATCCGTAAGCAAATATTATTTCCTCGATTCATTTTACTTCGTAACAACAGACAGAGAGCTGTGTGCGCCCTTTATTATATATTAGGAGAAAAAATAACGTTAGTGATGTGATCGATAAAAATATATATCCGCGGATACGAATACGGATCTGTGCCAACACAGTGTTCTTTAAATAATCATTTATTAAATTGTAATACTCGAGCAATATTTCATCATCCACTCACCATTCCCTATTTGTACAGGAATTCATTAACAAGCAAAGAATCATATATTAGGAGCAAACGCACTATAATGTACTGTAACACACTCCTAACACGCTCTCTCATCTAGTAACAACTCTGTTAAGTTTATCATTTCTCCTGACACCACCTACTACATCTTATATTCTGCAGTAGAACTGGCAAAGACATTTATCCTCTAACACAATCTGCGTAACAGACTTTATAGGACAAAGCTGCAAAGTTACTTTTTTGATATACAATATATCTATACTTAATTTTAATTGGGAATCATAAAAAGAAATATTTCCTCTAATTTCCATAGTTGTTTATTTTAATAATCTAAATAAGGTACAAGATCCGTCAAAAGTCTGCGAGATATCCGGAACTTCACTAATATCTATATTATACCCGGCACACGCAGTCTCTTTACCTTTCCATGTTTTCGAACATTGCTCACACAATATCCTTTAATATATATTTATATTCATTGCTCTGTTGAAATTCTCCGTACAGCCAATTTCCGGCTGAATAAAATTTTTGAAGATTATACCAACTAGCTTCCGCCCGCAGCTTCGCCCGCGTGGGTTTTGGACTTCAAAAATAGTGTGGGGTTATCATGAGCTGGGACACCTTCAGATATCCGCGAAGGACCGGAACTCTGTCCCATTCAACGTGTAGGTACCCCTAGAATGGTCACTGCATTCTCCGCCTAGAACCCAATTTTGTGGACACAGAAACCCTTTACAGGATAGAACAAGGTAGGGAGGACTCACCGAAACACGTGCTGTGCTGATCAGAGGGTCTTCCTTCAGGACCACACTATCACCTGTCACAGCCGGCTGTCTAGGTAGGTAATCTTCTCGCGAATGAGGTTGAAGACTGTGACTAGCGGTCAGTTATACCATTAAGGGTCTTTTTTAGCGGATTTGCATGTGCAGCGTACGCGCGACGATCTTACACACGCGCCATCTTTTTTTATTCTCGACGTCACACGTTGATGCGCCAATCAGGGCTTAGCGCTGCTCACACGTCAGTGACCAATGGGAAAGGATAAAGGATTTTAGCGGGAGTATCGTACAAATAGAGTTATTATACATATAAAGCTTCCTCTTAAACCACTCTATCTATTAAAAAAACTTATCAGAATTGGATGCGTATTTTTAAAGATCTATGCATACAAACACACAGACGGCGGAAAGCGACTTGGTTTTATACTATGTAGTGTAAAGACAAAATGAGTTGAGTGCGATATGGATAAGGTATGAGGAGTGAGATCGTGTGAGACGATCACACAAGATTGTAACGCATTACCGCGCTTAGATCGCTTACGTCTCATTGGACTCATCTCGTGCGGCAATTGGTCTGTGGAGAATGAGGGTGGAGGATCAGTCCTTGACGCTAAATCTCTCTGTCATTTTCTCCTGCCATTATTCCCATCTGATTGTGGTGTCGCTTTCCGCGTTTTTTCTCTCCACTTTGCACGGTTAGACGTGTAGTCCTCGGAAACATTGCATATGCTCATGTCTTTATTTATCTTGTCTGTCCATCTAATTTTAGGTCTTCCCCGTTTTTTGCAACTTAAGAAATGCTAATTCTTAAGTTACAAAGCTACATTTAATTACAGCTGGCTCTCATCGCCCGTGTATAAATAAAGTAATCCAGTACAAAATATGAAACTGTCGGCGTTAAGGGCTCGCTACATTCCCCGACTTAGCTTTAAACTGCAGCTGAATTCAATAATAGCTGGTTTACAATCCAAGCCGAATCGTAAAAATCTCGGAAATTATTTTTCAAAATCAAAAAAATATTTCACGAACCTTTTATTATATTTGGTGGCGTGATGCACGGAAAAGTTATGGATGCACACCCCTCCGAAGATGCTGCCACATTGTCGTGGTGGCTTCCGTGTCTCTATGATACCCAAGGCTATGCAGGGCTACCCATACCGGACAGGTTTGAGGGGATCTGGAAGGTCCTCCACCCGTCCCTCTGAATCAGCAGATGGCGGCGTAGAATAAAACGACCCACGTGACGTGCGTGGCATGCGTGCAGTGGGTGGGTGCACGTTTCTAACTTTATAGTAGACACTGTTCAAAGGCAGCCGGACAGTTCCCTAAGAGGAGAAGTCTGGCCTTTTCACCGAGGCCAGTCTGTTGCTAGAGGGATCCTGTTGCCTGCAGATCCGGGGCCCTCCAATTATAGCGGCTCAAGGTAGGGGCTTAGCCGGTAGGGACAGCCCAATTGCTACGCCCTACACTGTAACCGGTTGAGCCACCCAGGCACCTGGGTAGCGTACGAAAAGGCATTCCCTTGCGTTACCAAAAAAAAAAAAAGAAAAGTTACGGAGAGACAAAAGGCTGATTTAGGATGAGAAAAATAGTCCTTGATGATCATGAATGAATGAATGAAATATTATTTATTTTGCATATTACAAAAACATATAAAGAAGCAATAAAAAACACCCCATAAAAAATATGTTTATATTAATAAAATAAAATTGACATTAATTTTAATATTTCGCTCACAGTTAGCTTTTCTTCAAAAGCTCTACGTGAAAGCTTATTCGCTGTAGACATAATGACACAAAGGCGTGGGTCTTTTTAATATCAGGCAATATGGCGGAACATCTCCGTGTAATGATCTGTACACGTACATTGTCAAATTTATAACAATACTTTCATAAAGGCAAAAGTACACAAAGACTTTTAGACGCGGCGATCTGAGATTTAGTCGCTTTTTAGAAGTTGAATGCAGCGACTAAACGCGGGGAGCGCTCGCTCCAAGACGCCAGACGCGGCGATTTAGTCGCTAATGTACGTCATCTCACGTGGTACCACATAATACCAGGGTTGTGGTATTCCCAGCTGAGTACCACTTAACTTAACTGAGTGGTAACCATTTTAGGGCTTTGTTACACTGTGTTTCTGTGTCATTGTCATTCTGTGTTTTTCTTTTGCCTGTTTTAATATTATTGTTTTGTTTATTTTTTTATTTTTAGTGTTGTTATTTTATGCATGTATTGTTTTTCTTTTCTGTTTACAGTTTTATATGTTTTAAATTATAAAATGTATAACAGTGTAATTACTGAAAAACTTAAATAAACAATATTCTATTCTATTCTATTCTATGCAGACGTCGCAGCCGCCTGTCGCCGCGTCTAAAAGTATCGCGTGTGCTCTGGCCCTAACATCAAACAATTACAGCACAATTACCGACCGTTTGCGAAAAATGTTTGTTCATAAAAAAATATAAAATCATTTTGATTTTTTTAAGGTATAGGCATGAACAGTCGGAGTCATTTTCATGACTACCAACACCCATAGACATCCCCACAGAGGTAATACAGATGCGCTGCCCTCCTTTCTCCTACCACCTCCATGGGCCACCGGCTACATATACACCGCTCGAAACGCGACAGCACAGCTGTCACTTTACGCCGGTGTCGTGTAAGCAAAAGGTACCTCTCCGGTCGTGCGGAAACTGCTTACGACTTTTCGACTTGAGGTATTAACGTATAACTTTGTTGAACCATGATTTCGTGTCATTGTTGTATTGCAGACGGTCTCGGCTGGCGCTGGGAATGTTTACACTGTGAGTTCTAGACTCTAGACTTCATTTTTGGTCCAGGCTTCACGGCATGGTCGAACATAATTCGGAATTGGGCCGGCACGACCGGGGAAGTGCCTCTCGCTCACTTGATACCGGCGTAAAGTGACAGCGACGCTGTCGCGTTTCGTGCGGTTTGTGCGTAGCCGGTGGCCCATTGGGGGGGGATGATAGGAGGGCAACGCATCTGCTTAACTTCAAAAGGCTCCGATTGCTCGTTTGCCCCCTTATACTATAAAAAAAACATGCCTACCACTAGGCAAGTTTAGCCATAAGTTCTGTTACGAAGAAAAAAAATAATTGTAAAAATTATTTATTACTTTTACATTGTGTTAGTTTAATACACAAATAAAAAACAATTGAAAATAAAAAGCTTATCCTAAGTGGTCTCCATTGGCTGCAATACCGTCCTTTAAACGTTGAGGCCCTTCAATAGAAGCACGCACTCTTTCCATGGGGAAATTATTCACTGCCAATCGTATTGATTGTTTTAGGGACTCCAAATTATCAAGTCGTCTAGAGCAAGCTGTACTCACTGAAACTGATCATAAATCATAATCCAGCGGATTAAGACCGGGACTAGACGACGGCCAGTCTTCAGCTCTGATGAAGTCCGAGACGTTCGCTTCCAACCAAGACTGCGTGGACCGAGCTTTATGACCCGACGCCGAGTCTTGCTGGAAGGACCATACTTGGTGATTGAACAAGGTGTTATTAAGGGGCTTAACAACCTTCTCGAGAATGGTATCTTGATACACTTGTGCCGATGTTTTGATACCTTTTTGTAAGTACGTCGCAGTGCAATATGAGAATACTGATACCACAGTAATAAGGAAGCTTATGAATTATTTACGAAGAAAATCCAATTTACATTCGTTGATTTATGTATTTCGCTTTATTGTTGCTATATTTATACACAAGTATTGCTATATTTTAGTAAGAGGTAGTGCCAGGCTGCATGCCGAATTGGGCCGGCACGGCCCGGGAGGTACCTCTAGACACGTGACCGGCGTGAAGTCGTAGCACCACCTCTTACAAATTATTATAATAATCACAGTTTACTTTTCTCTAGGCGCAGTTGCGACCTACATGCGTGCATTTGTCGCATATACATATAAGTGAGTACACAATGCTTAGACTTAATATGACGACTAGGCTGGCGCAGTGGTACAGGGCTCGGGTAAGCGGAGCATGTTGCGCCAGGGGTCGCGGGTTCGCGGCTGCAACTCGTAAAACTGAGTATGGTGACATACCCATGGTACATACCATGGCCCATGAGGTGGGAGGAGAAAGGAGGGCAGCTTCTTTATGGCCTTTATGCGGATGTCTATGGGCATCAGTCAAAAAAAAAACAAAATATTTTTTTTCAAAATAGAATTTAAAAAATTGCTTTTGAACGTCAAAGATTTCATCTACCACCGGTTCAACCCTAGCCCTGTCCTGAGAAGAACCGGCGAAACAAACTCAGCGGCGGGTAATTTCTTCATTATACATTCTTAATTGTATACAACAAATAATATAATTTACATTTATTTTTGTATAGAAGTAGCCTGGGAGGTGGGTACTATTCCCAAGTAGTCATGAAACCGGCGCCGACAACTCGTTTGTCAAATATCCGTAATTTTACGCCCTCACATCTTACCGCTACCGTCGATTCACTTTACTAATATCTTATATCACAGTAGTTGACCCGACAGCCGTTGTGTTGTCAAAATATGTTGTCATGGTAACGTGTAATGTTATGTGGCCGAATTGTCAATATTTAGCCCTACAATAGTGTATAAGTCGAGATACCGACAGCAGCATTATACAATACTGATACATAATTAATGTTACCGATCACTAATTAACAAACAAAAACAAAAAAGCATTCATCAAAATCCGTCCAGTAGTTTTTGCGGCGCACAGGGCACATACAGAATGACGTCTTCTACAGTTTTATTATATGTATAGATTTACTCTAAGTAAGTAATCCCTAAAGCACTAACTTGTGCGGTCACTAAACTTGTTCAGGGGTTGAATATCCGGTTAAACTCCTCATTTCATCCGCTATTGAGTACGCTTTTAGTTAAGTTAAGTAAAGGGACAACCGCAAGAACTTGGAACGTCGGTTATTCGTGGATAAACTACGTATTTACTGAACGCCGCAAGATGGGAAAAGCTCGCCTATGTTTTTTTAAGGGTATTTACTTAGTACGTATTATCCTACTAATATTATAAATGCGAAAGTTTGTATGTTTGTTTGTTTGGTTGTTTGTTTGTTTGTTTGTTACTCCATCACGCAAAAAACGCTGAACCGATTTTCAAGAATCACTTGGATTAACACAAAGGATAGTTTTTATCCCGAAAAAATGTTCCCATGGGATGCCATGGGTTGATTTTCTATTTTATACGGGATCGAAATTTAACGGGGTGAAACCGCGGGCGCAGCAAGTTATACTTATAGTATAACTATTAAAGTAATTAAAAATCAAATTTTATCGGACCAGTAACTTGATACCGAAAGACCAGCATCTGAGACCTTCATCAGATTGACTTAAGTGCAGGGCACAGAGGACAAGACAAAAGATGGTACATGTCTGCTGTACTGCAGTCGCACTCCAATCCAGTAGCATAGCCCCACCGTACCAGGTTTGACCTACAGCGGTCAACGCCTGTAAGAAGACGATTGAGCGTACGCCAAGTGGGCCACTGCAGAGCCTGGCGGAAGGGTCTCCGCAGGCTGAATAATGTCAGGAAGGACGGGGTAATTTAAGCTCCACAGACGCTTCCTTTTCTCTCGACTGAACTGTTGACTTACTGGTCGCCTGTATAATACTTTTCCGACTTTTTAGGCGTACTGTTTGCGGAGTGTGGCCAAACATAGGCTGCCTGGAGACGGTCTCCTGCAGGAGTTTCTCAGACTCTATACTGCCGGCGCAGATTTAGTGGGGCAATACCCGCGAGTGGGTAAAGAAGTTTGAGTGGGGTGATTTTTAAGCAGCCCGTTCTGATG
>LUGF01053358.1:33037-48399 GCA_001625245.1 Calycopis cecrops
GCAGCTCTCGTTGAGTGCAGTGTCTACTTCTTGCGCGTGTGCAGAGCGACGCCACACTGGACATGCATACTCACCAGCCTAGGAGAAGGGCATCGCAGACCTGTTCTAAGGACATGCGAGGCTGCTCCCCAGGTGGATATGGTGAGACGAACAATTGCTCAGTTCTGAGAATCAACCAACATCCATTTTTCATCTACATATTTCTAGCGGATGTAAAATTTTCGCGGATGAAACCGCGGGGCGCAGCTAGTATGCCATATTATTCTTCCATTTCGAGATTCGGGTCAGCGGAGTCCTCCATATTAATAGACTGATATATCGAGGTCGACCGGATTTCTGCCTCATCACGAAAAAACAAAGCCATAATATTAATGTTATAGAGAAGGAAAGGTGTTCGCTTTTTTCGACGCACGCAAAAAAATATGAGCAGATTTTCATGAAATTTGTCAGAAAATTCGTTTTTTTTCTGTTTAGATGAAGTTAGTTTTAACTAGTTAACTAGTGGACCCGCGAAGATCGATATTCGATTTAAGTAAAACTTTTTTGTAATTGAAATCTAAATATCATATGACATGTAGGTAATGTCATCGTAACTAAGGTAAACAATTTATGTAGAATTTTCAACGCTTGCAAAAGACACATATTATAACGTTTATGCTTCATCAATATTACATGTATCTTAAATATATCAATGTATCAAATGCATGGTAGTGTGTGTAAAGTTTTATTTATTAAATTAAAGTATTTTATTAACATTATTATTAAAATATATTTACTTTCTGGACTTCTCTTACACGTAAACTATAAGTGTGCCAAATTTCATACTGCTCCGTCCGCGCAATTTTCGTAAAAATGTTTCTAAAGTTTTTGCTTCACGTATTTATATACAGGGTTATTTTTTGGTCACCGGCCAAATTTTAGAATAAGGAAGTAAATATCATTCCAAGGGTGTGTTTTAAATTTAATCGTGTAATTGTAATATTTTGTTCCATTAAAATCGATTTAAAATGGTCCTCAAAAATACATTGATCCTTGTTCACACACAAAATGTATCGACGTGAAGGTCAGTGACCCCTGCCACTTGCGACAGGTGGTCAGGTGGACAGTCAGGTGCCATATGGTGGCCAAGAAATATGTTTATAACATGGGACAAAGTAATTGTATCTAATTATTTTTTTATTTTTTTTATTTCATAAATCGAAAATATCATTGATTCCGAACCAAACCTGAAAATTTGGCCGGTGACCAAAAACTAACCCTGTACAGATATGCTTTTCTGACACCGCCAATCCCATATCTACGTCTGCCTGTCCCATATCTACGATGTAGATATGAGACAGTACAAGTTATATCTACAGGCCATCTGCAGAGTCTGAAGATGTGAACTTTTTGATGTACTCGCTGTACCCAGCGCGCGTTGCTGCGCCAACAATTTCTTACCCATTTAAAAGTACATCATCATATTGATTTTCATGACAATCGGTTGGATGGGGCAGAAGTTGCTTCTCTGCAGCGCCACCTAGTGGCGATTGAGCACATGTACACACTTACACACACAACTAAAGCATCTAATTAGCCTACCTCTACACCTGCACCTACAACCCCGTCAACTTTAAAGTTTTAATTAAAACATAGCCCATAGCTTTTGGTAAGAGGTAGTGCCACACTGCATGCTTGCATGCAGTCGAATTGGGCCGGCACGACCGGGGAGGTACCTCTCGCTTACACGAGACCGGCGTGAAGTGACAGCTGTGCTGTCGCGTTTCGTGCGGTCTGTAAGTAGCCGGTGGCCCATGGAGGTGGGAGGAGAAAGGAGGGCAGCGCATCTGCATAGCCTGATGCGTTGTTTGTGGGCGTTGGTAGTCATGAAAATGGCTGTAGTAAGAGGTAGTGCCATAGTGCATGCTTGCATGCAGCCGAAGACGCGGGACACACATCCGCATAGAGATAAACAGATGTATTGCCCTCCTTCTTCCTCCCACCTCCATGGGCCACCGGCTACTCACACAGCGCGAAACGCTTTTATTAACATTAACATTAATAACATTAAAAAGTACTTACTAACATGGCAAATTATCAAGTGTGTCATTTGTATCTGGAGTGAATGAGAAGCGAATTTGCTGGTATTACATTTCACGCACTCATCGCTTCTGGCCGCTATATCATCTATGTAAGCGCCTTTTTATGTGCGTACGGCTACGGCACGGTCACCGCGCCGTGTAAAGTAGTAATGTATGAGAAGGTAAGCCGTTTCATGTGAAAGCTGTCTTAACAACTCATACATTACTTATACTCGGAATTTTAATTCGATTCCACTTTTGACAATAGCTACTGTCATTTTATAAAATAATTAATGATACCACATATAACATAATAGTGATGAACACAACAATCGATAAAGAATCGCGATTTAATATTTATGTAATTATATAATTATAATGTCGGTGTGCCAAATAAAGAATAAATGATTGATTTTTATTGAAATAAACACATAATAATTCATAATAATCATTATTAATTAATAACAAGTGCTTTATTTTATTAAAAGTTAATATTTTTGTTTTTTATATTATTTTGTTATTTATATTAAAAAACAAAACTTATAATAAAAGAGCCTAGATAGATAGTTTTCTATCTTGGCAATACACGCAAGATCGGACAGCTACCGCTATTTTGTTTATCTTGCCATTCGGCTTCATTCTTCCAGTCCGACTGCACGAATTTCTTGTTTAATTGCGATATTTTGTTATTTTGTTGAGTTTTTGTTAAAGTTTATTTACGTCGTGTTTGTTGTTACGTTTTGTGAACTTTGAGTGTTTCTTTTTTTAAAATTGATCCTCAGCCAAGTACAAAAAGACGCGGACATATTCTTGTCCCCAAGAAAAAATGTCCACGAAAAGCTTTAACTGTTACTGAAAAAGTAATGATCCGCAACGTCTTGTCGTACTTGTAGTACGTGAAAAATGAAACTTCTGTGCAATTGGAGGCCCATATTACAAACATTTGTTTTATTTCTCATATTCCTTCATTATCACATATTATTATTAAAGAAAACTCTCAGATACTTAATTAATCGTCATAACTAAATTATCCGTTCAAAAATATTTAATTTTTTGATGTACTTAGTTTCGATTAAAGTAGTAGTTGATACTACTATAAACAAGACGAATTGATTCGGAAATATTTCATTTCCGTATCGAATAATTTCGCAACGTCACTATTTAGTTTTGTCATAACGTTACAACACTGAAATTGTCAAATCTGGAATCGAATTAAAATTCCGGGT
The DNA here is from genome assembly GCA_001625245.1 of Calycopis cecrops. Classification (NCBI taxonomy): domain Eukaryota; kingdom Metazoa; phylum Arthropoda; class Insecta; order Lepidoptera; family Lycaenidae; genus Calycopis; species Calycopis cecrops. Next base: position 36,324 of record LUGF01053358.1, read on the forward strand.
ATAGACGACCAGGCTGGCGCAGTGGTACAGGGCTCGGATAAGCGGAGCATGTTGCGCCAGGGGTCGCGGGTTCCAATCCCGACTTGGTAATGGATGTTTGTCTATGTATTATATGTATTTCTATAGTAAAAATCTTAAATATATCAAATTTCTTAAATTTATAAAACATATTAAATATATTCCGTTGTCTAGTACCCGTAACACAAGTCCTTACGGTACTTAGCACGGGGCTAGGCTGACGTGGTGTGTAAAGTCCACAGATATTTATTATTTATTTATATTTTTTACTACTTTACACGGCGCGGTGACCGTGCGCTTGTGAAAAGCCACTAATTGTGAGGCGACAGACTCCATGGCTGTTCAATTATACGAAACAGTTTGATAATTACGAAACATTACGTCGCGTTTCGTGCGGTGTGTAAGTAGCCGGTGGCCCGTGGAGGGGTGGAGGAGAATTGAGGCCAGCGCATTTGTGTATGCTCTATGCGGACGTCTTTTGGCGTTGGTAGTAATGAAAATGGCTCTAACTGCCATAGTGACTGAATGTATATTACTTTTTATAGATGTAGTTATAAATATACTATCTTCTTGAGTTTTCTACAGTTTTCTCTGCACCTACTATTTAAGACGATATTCTGAATCATAACCAAATTTGATACAGTTTCTGTTACCCAAATACATATTGACTGAATAATCGTAATTTACGATGTCAATGTGTATCTCTGTAAGCCCGGGTGGCCCCTAGACCTATGTACTCGACACTTAGGATTGCCATACAGAGCCCCTACAAGCAACAGGATCCCTCCAGCAACAGGCTGGCCTCGGCGAAAGAGCCAGGCTTCTCCCTGGGGACTGTCCGGCCTTTGAAGTTTGAACAGCCCCTACTACGACGTCGGAACCGTGCCATAGGGTCAGGTTTCCATCCCGACCTGGCCTCATTACTCCAAAGGAGCAAGCCTATTTGTCTAAAATTGAACCCATCGATCCAATCCATAATCTACTGACTTATAGGGTCGGTTGGAGTGCCCCTGACGCGACCAATGAGTCCGAATCGGACCCGCCAGTAGTTCCAGTCCACGCCGCCGCGCCGTCTGCTAATTCAGAGGGACAGGTAGAAGACTCCTAAACTGAGGTGCCTCTCCCCCAAGCCTCCGGTATAGGTAACCCCAACCGACACAGCCTTGGGGATGACAGAGGCAAGCGTTGCAATCATTGGTTTTGGTGGCTTATATAAGAGAGAATTTAACTTATTTTATTTGCCAGAATAACACATTTTCTTCGGGTTAATAGTAGTTTTATAATAATAACTAGCTGCGCCCCGCGGTATCACCCGCGTAACTTGGGATCCCGTGGGAATATCGGGATGCAAAATAGATGTTGGCCGATTCTCAGACCTTCTCAATATGCTCACAAAATTTCATGAGAATCGGTCAAGCCGTTTCGGAGGAGTATGGCAACGAAAACTGTGACACGAGAATTTTATATATTAGATATCTGTGGACTTATTACAGTAACTAAGAGTAGGTTCCATAGGTAACCCTGTCCGGCATAGCCTTGGGAGCACACAGGCACGCAAGCTCCCCCACCACGGCAAGGCAGCATCAAGATCTTCGGAGGGGAAGTAATAACATCCTGATCTAGCACATTTACTATTATACAAATACAAAATGTCTGATCATTTGTAGCACGTATAACTAGTTTGTACCTGATGGAGCTGCATTTATATTGAAGAGAACTTTAACTTCAGCTTCTCGACGCTACAGCCCCGTTTTAATATCCTGTGAAAACGTTTCATCCGAAGTTTCTGTGTGTTCCGTGGAAGTAATTAGATCGAGGCTTTCATATACTAGGGGTGGTTTAATAAAGTAGTGTGTTAACACAATAGTTTCTATTGGTGTAAAGGCATTCTGCAGCACAATGGTGCGACGACCTAAGAATGATGTCGGGCTGCGGATGGATGAGCTGCCCAAGATCGGGATGGTTGGCGCTCTGTGGAGGCTTACGTTCAACAGTGAACGTGTATAATAGGCTGATTCAATTTTAAAAAAAGGCATCTACTTAGGTCTTAGCAGGAGGTAGTTTTCTGCATTACATCGATACAGGCATAAAGTGTTCTACTGTTGCGTTTCGTACATTCGCAATCAAGATAATACTCCTTTTTTTTATTGTAAAAGGGGGCAAACGGGCGGTCGGAGCCATTTTCATGAATACCGACGCCAGTAGACATCCGCGTAGTTTATAGACAGATGCGTTGCCCTTCTTCGCCGCCCCCTCCCTCCATGGGCCACCGGCTACTTACATACCGCACGAAACGCGACAGCACAGCTATCACTGTACGTCGGTCTCGTGCAAGCGAGAGGTACCTCCCCGGTCGTGCCGGCCCAATTTGGCTACATGCATGCATGTTGCGTGGCACTACCTCTTCCTAAACTCTTCTGCCTCTTGTAGAAGGATATGGGATTTCACTGGTGGTAAAAATTAACTGATCTTTATTGACTTAAAACAACTTTTTATTGACTCCACCTGGTTAATTTTGTCAGTTACCCCTTTTATACATGGTAGTAGGTACTGCAGGTAGGCGTTCGGCGTTGGTTGGTTTCACTCGGCTTCTGTGATGCAGACGGGGAACCCCGAAGCTTGTTGTATCACAGAACTTAACATGTCGAAGTTCGGTATCCAGGTGTTACACGTCACAGATGCGTCGTGTTCTCTGAAATAAGGATTTACCGCGAGAATTTACTATTTATAATCAAATTATCCAACACTGGGCCGAGTAATGACCCCTGTGGAATCCCGGAAGAGTTTTACTCAACGGGGGGAGTATCCACCAAGTACTACAGTTTGTGATCTTTTTTTTTTTAATCGGATTTTTTGTCTCATTTTCATGTCTACCGACGCCCATAGACATCCGCATAGCTTACACGTTCCTTAATCCATGGGCCACCGGTTACTTACACACCGCACGAAACGCCGTCACTGTACGCTGGTCTCGTGTAAGCGAGAGGTACCTCCCCGATCGTGCCGACTCAATTTGTCTACATGCATGCATGCAGCGTGGTACTAACTCTTACTAAAGTATTATCAACATAGGCAAACCTCAATAAGTTGTCGTGTATTCCGGCGAAGTATAACTGCAATAGTATCTGATGACCTATTCTGTCAAATGCTTTACAGTAGTCGGTAAAGATGGCGTATATTGATAATGAAATACTGTTAGAAGTCAAACTAATTGTTTTTGCAAATGGCAAAGTAGTGTACAATGTTTAGTATTTAAATCTTAGGTATCCATCATCTGTTGTAAATATTCCTGTTCATTTATTTGTAATTTTAAATTGTTATTAAAAGTAATTCTTTTCGTAGGTTAGGAAGAACTGTGTCTCCTGGTACAGGGCATATTTTGCCTAAAAGGTGACACCGACATTTAGATATAAGAAAGTTTTTGTAATGCAATAAAGATATTTTTTAGGCATAAGGCCATATTCCACCAATGCATTAAAGAAAAATATATGTGGCTCACTAAACCCACCCGGTTGAATGTGTTCTATTCTAAAGTACCATACAAAATTACTTAAATAAAATCACCTATAAACGCATCTCTATGGCAACTATGAATAATTAATGATAGTCTTCCTGCTGAGTTATACACTTGCAAATTGAAAGAGTTGAATTATGTTTACAAAGATAAATGGCGTAGATGTGTAATTTAGTGGTATTTTGAAACGATATGCTTACCCAAAGATCCTCCGCTGAAGATCTCCACTCCGGTTGATTATAAGCTGTTAAATGGTGTACTTTAATTGGTAATTTCATTATCGCCTCCATGACACGAATCTATCGTCCAACATCTCACCATCTTGTATATCTTCGGCTGACTGCAAGAACTCATTAACCGACAGTTACAAAAGTTTGAGAAATCAGATAGTAAGTTTTGATTTCATTAATTATATCTCATATCAATTATAATTATATCATCCAAAGTATGATTATTTTGAAGAAAGTTTGAAGTTATTTAAATTAGTTATTGTATTTATTTGTTATATCATAAAGATTACATAACTTATTTAGTATTTTTAAATAATAATAAAAACTAAAGTTAATGACTTTTAGAGCTTATAATAGATTAATATTATATGTTAAGTATTTTATACAATAAATTTGATAACAAAGCCAGTCTTATTTTTAGATCGTAGAATCAGTCTTACAAACATAAATAACTCTAACTAGATAACTAAAGTATAAAACGAAAATAAATGAAAAAAATAAATATGTGCAAAGTGCCAAAAAAAATACTTCGGTGCTACAAACATGAATCAGTCTAATAATAAAATTCGAACACACAAAATTAATTTCTGAATTAAAAAAAGACCTTTTTAAACCATTAGCATTAACAATTGGTTGCTAGGTACGAGGGTGGATCTAAAAGTTCTAAGCCCGATCAAGAAAATGAAAGAAAAGTGGGTCTAAATTTATTTTTATTTTTCGACATAGTCTCCATCTAGCTCAATACACTTCGTCCACCTGACCTGCTACTTGTTTATCCCCTCGAAAAAAAAAGATTCCGGAAGGTCGGCGAAATAGTCGTTTACTGCGACTATCACCTCATCTTTGGTCAAAAATTTCGAGCCACCCAAATGTTTTGTTTAAATTTGGAAATAAATGATAATCCGAGGTGGCTAAATCCGGCGAATAAGGTGGGTGGAGCAGCAATTCGTAGCCACAATCATGGATTACAGACATTGTTTCAACCGAAGTGTGAACACGTGCATTGTCTTGATGAAACAAAACTTTCTTACGCAACATTCCCGGCCTTTTTTCTTTTATTTCTTCCCGGAGTCTTCGTAAAAGGTTACAATAATGACTAGAATTTATAGTTTGACCTTTCGGTAAATAATCTACAAAAATAATGCCCTTCGCATCCCACAAAACAGAAGCCATGACTTTGTTAGTCGACAAAACGACCTTAGCCTTTTTCGGTGTAGGAGAGTCTGATCTTTTCCACTGTTTTGATTGTTGCTTTGATTCAGGAGTATGGTGGTGAACCCAGCTTTTATTCATGGTAACAAATCTAGACAAAAAGTCCTCGGGGTCAGTCTCAAAAAGTTCCAAACAGTCTCGCGAAATTGTGTATCGAACTCGTTTTTGTTCAGCTGAAAGCAACCTCGGGACCCAGCGAGCAGAAACCTTATGGAACCCCAACTCTTCCGTTATTATGTGTTGCACCCGGTCATAACTAATGTTTGTTATCTCAGCTATCTTACCAGTTGTCAAACGTCGGTCACCCAGTACGAGATCACAAATTTTATCGATGTTTTCTTTCGTGGTAGAGGATGTAGGCCTTCCACTCCTAGGATCATCTTTAATGCTCTCACGACCGCCCTTAAACTCAGCTACCCACTTCTTGACACTGGAATACGATAGAGCAGACTCCCCCAAAGTGATCACCATATCTTGATGGATGTCTATTGGTGATAGGCCTTTTTTATTGAGGTACTTAAAGACTGCACGGTGTTCAATTTTCTCCATTATTGAAAATTGCGTCAGATTGCTTCAAACAAATAATCACAGAAAATTTATATTGTGCAGTATCGGAATAAAAACTGCGCACAATTAATTAATATGACACATACTAACAAATGACGGTAGTTTTAAAAAGATGTCATAGCTCCATGTAGGTTAGGCCACGAACTTTTGGATCCACCTAGTAATTTAAAAAAATGTGAATCTATAGAAAATAGTAAAGTAATATTTATTTGGAAAAAAGAAACATTAACGCTAAAAATATTACTATGAATCTTTCGCTTCTTAGCTCTCTTCTTCAGAAACGAAATATTGATCTTCTTTATCTGGTAAGTTTTGGCACCAATGGTGTAGTAGAAATGGTGGTGTAGTATTTATGTGTGATTTAAAAGCAAACTCTTTAGTTTTACACTGGTACTATCAACTCTCTGTGATTGTTCAATAGAAGGCCACCAACATGAACAAACCGCACATCACATCCTATAGGAGTGTGGTTTTTGGCAAGCTGAGCGTAATGTAATGCTTGATAACATTCGTAGTGTTACTAGTATAGTTTATTATAGCGACTTCGAACTGGTCAACGTGCGGAACTTCCGTGCTTTCAAACAATTTTGTCGTTAATGTTACTGGCAACAAATAAATATAACTCAATCATAGTTATACCCCAGATAATAACAAAGTAAAATAAGGCGTAATCTATATCAATTTATTTATTTACATCTCCGTGGTGCATAGCAGCTGGGCTTTACCTGGCTGGCTTCTTGGCTTATTTAAGTCTTTACAATCTTGTACCATCGCCCGCTTGGATTAGGGAGGGAAATTGGAATTACTTCCTAATCATCCTACTTTCTTCTGAGTAAATCTCGTCGGGTCTTAAGACAGATTTAGCTTTTCCCTCGGGCTCCCTACAATCACATCAAGTGTGGTTGCCGCTGTCGATCCTGGTAACACAGGAGTAGCAGCGATGGTAACGAGTGGTGGGCCAAGCTATTTAAAGTAAAACCTAAAATTTTGTACCAGACATAGCTGAAAGCACAAGGAAAACTGGTTGTAATTTTAACCCCCGCATGTGTAGGAAATATGGAAATGTCTATTACTGTGTGTGTGTGTGTGTGTGTGTGTGTGTGTGTGTGTCTATGAGCCGTTAGATCCACAAATTTAAAGCGTTTCCTACTTCATAATAAAAAACTTAAACAAATAAGCACAGTAGAACCGTAATATTATTTAAAAAATGGGGGTATTTAGTACAAAACATGTGTTTTAAATTGAAAGTATCTTCTTCGTTGAAGTCTTTTGACAATTCATTAAGCAGATTTCCTCAGGATTGTCCATCAATCACTCATTATAACAAAAATTAAATTTTGGATACCAAATTTAAAGTAGTTAAATAAGTTATCACATTGTGAGTTCATACTTATGACCTAACGATCTTTTATAAGTCTATTCCGTCCTTACCATACCTTTATCAGCCAAGTTTGAACCTACAGGACAAATATCTGTGTGTGTGTGTGTGTATCTCTTAGGAATATCTCGAAATCCATCGAACATATTCAAACGTAATCACTATCATTTTATACTAATAAAACACATATTATAATTGGTGAATTATTAACTACTCACATTTACCTTTCTTACCGCCAAGTCATTAATTATAATATTAATATTCTTTATTATATTTATCATTAAGTAGCTCCAACATCGTAGTACCTGGTTCAGGCTTAAAACTAGAATTTCGGTGCTTTTTGGCATCAATCATTATCCGAAATCTTTAACAATGCGTAAAGTTCTGTTGGCATCGTTTCAATCAAATCAAGTGACAGAGCTTGTGTTTGAAGATCGCGGCAAACGCGCCCAGTCAAGTCATTATCGAGCTGCAATGTAGTACTTACTTACATCGATTAGAGAAATAGGATTTGAAAATCGAAACTCATTAATAACATGAATGGACAGCAAATACTAACAAAAGTTTGTAACTGCGTATAAAATAATTAAAAACAAAAAAAATATTTTATTGTCAAGTGCATGAAATCACAAAAAATCAATATTCAGCAATATTTTTTTTTTAAATTATAAACAGAATATTTATTTAATTTGTATTATCATTGATTTTGTCATTTATTTTTATTTGACAAAAGTAATTAACCGTAACATTTTGTAAAACTTTAGTAAAACAACTTTTGTAAAAAATATTTCTAAAGTAATGTACGTAATGAATATTTAAAACAGTTATTAAGTCACATAAATGAGCTTAGTATTGCCAATGTTTAGTTGAAAAACTATTAATGTTATTTGATAACATTTGATGATTTTTATGCAATAAAATTTGCCAAAATTGTAATGATTTTATAAGTAAGTCATAGATAACGACCAAATTTGATTCAGTTAGTGAAATAATATCACAACTTGAAAGAAGTAAATTGCATTTAAAAGATTTAGAATAGTTTTAACTCTACCACCGCTTCAACCCTAGCCCAGATCAAAGAAGAACTAGCGAAACAAACTCAGCGGGAGTGATAAAATCTCCTTGGAGAACTCCATTCCTATGGTGTGATTGATTCTACTCCATTTTCCTTTTTCCTTCATTTTGTCCCTTCTATTGTTTAGGTTCCATATCTAATTTCCACTATGTTAATACAATTATTTAAATGATGATTAGTAGTGTCAACATGACATGGCTGAAAAAATCTGAAACAAATTGTTATTAAACTTCCTAAATATCTTTTATGATGAAATATTCTGAAATAAAATGTTGTTAAATTATGTTATTAGGGGTTAAATTATGAAATTGCTGATTTGTCGTGAAAAGTTGAAATTCGTTTTTTAATTTAACATTTTTATTTAATCAAAATGAGGAATTGAAGTATTAGAGTGGTGTATATGTATTTTAAGAAGAAGATTATTAGACGAAAGTAATTCTTTAGAATCCGAATGCTAAAATACATTTATTTCTTTTAGATACGCAGATATTCTCGGATAGAATAATATAGAGTACAAGAGCAAAAGTGAGAAGGGATAGTCAACCAGTTGAGTTTCGTAGGATATTAGGATATATGGTCTAATTTGGGCATGCCAAAAATAACCCGTATAGCCGTAAATTTTAGGCGCTCCAATTTGTTTATCCAATGAAATCCATGAAAGCAATCCAATACTACCTATGATAATGCCTTGTGTTCAGACGGGATTCATGCGCAGACCTTGAAATTTACTTTATTCCCAGATGGTGGTAGAACTCTTGTTCATGAGATCAATGGCTAAGTTCTCCACAGATGCCTGAGTATGGATTTCAAGATCCTCTGCATACAAGTGACAATATGAAGAAATAGAAAGAGAAATTGTAATAACAAAAAGAGCAAAAAGAAGAGGAGATAAGACACCCCTTGGGGGACGCCGTTAGTAACAGAATACCAGCCAGAAATGCTTGCCAAGATTTTATCTCTCTGGCTCCTTCCAAGAAGGTAACGAAGAAACCACTCATTCAGTGTAGTATAAAAATGAAGAGAGTGTAATTTATTAATGAGTATATCGTGGTCAATAGAGTTAAAAGCATTACTAAAATCTAAAAAAAGTAAGTAATGTGAGTTTTTTGTTATCTATGTCAAAGCGTATATTATTAGTGGCATTTAACAAACCTGTAGTGTTGCTATGACCAGACCTAAAACCTAACTGGAAAGGACATATAATATCATTTTTTATTAATTGAGCCGTCGCGTTTGTGAGAAAAACGCAGTCAAAATATCTTTTTGCTCTTTAAGATTTTATTTTTAGATAATTATGTCGAAATTAGGCAAAAGACTCTATGAAAAATAACTATAATTACGAAATAACCTTACTTTTTCTAGCTACATAGCGAAGTACATGAACTTTCAGTAATTATTCTTTGAAATGGGTCAGTAGTCAATCCCGTTTTTCATCCAATATCTAGATTTTGCAGTACCTGCAACATTAATGTTTCCTATAACAAAAATTTTAAGATGTAGCAGAATGCCTGAGTATCTAACAGGATCAAAACGCAAAGAGAAGAAAACAGTTTACAGTAAGAAGAATGTTATCAGCTAAACAATAATTACCTAGTTAGCTAATTGCACACATGTCGACTTTGTGAACAGTCTATTCAAAATCAGAACCGTAATATTTGTTGTATCTTACCGGCAATATCGTCACACTCGTAGCTACAAGAAAACATTGTATATCAATTTCCGTTTGCCGCAAATCTAAGCGATATCTTCTACGCGATTGCTGCTCTAGTCTCATCAAGATCTCACCAAACCTATTATAAGAAGCTGAAAAAACACAAGGGGCTCCTCCCTTCTTTTTGCATCGGAAGACTATACGTTTCATCCCAGTTTCAAACAAGCAGGTAAAAATATGTTAGTTTTTCATAAAAGGGATATTCAGGAATATTCGAGGGGTTAGACATACGAATCCTGCTTCTGATCTAATAAATAAAACATTAAATACATCGCTGCATTGAAAGAATATAGTTGTATTTCAAAATGAGTGAATTTTACAGTAGAGCAGTTTGAAGTTTTTAGAAAGTTTGAAGTACTAAAATTTTTATCCATTGTGTGGATGTTGATGAAAGGTAAAAAAAATATGAAAAATATATTGCAATATATGTTAATTATCAGTTTAAAAGGAAATAACAGTTTATTAACAAATGGATGAAAATACTAGGCCTCAGACATAAAACAAAATATCGTATTATACAAATTTATAATGAATACTGGCCTATTACAAAAAAATACTACAAAATATGGTTCTTTTTTTCAATCCCGATAATGTTTTTTGGAATAATACAAAATCTTCATACGTCTTTTTCATCAATACTGATACATTTTAATTTGTAACATCTGAGCATTATTAATTTTTAATAAATACAAGCAGCTGGCACTTAATAATTTGGAATAGCGTGTATTTTATGTAGACCACATAAATTTGAGTTATGTGTACGCCAGTTATTGGCACATGCATGAGAATCTGATGAACAATGTAATATTTGAAATTGTAATAATGTATGTGCTGTTGGTGTTCCTTATTAAATAAACGAATGGACCCGCGAAGATCGATATTCGATCTAAGTGAATCTTTTATGTAATTAAAAACTAAATATTGTAACTAAGGTAAACAATTTATGTATAATTTTCAACATTTGCAAAAGACACAGAAACTTCATCAATAATTACGTGTATCATATATTATATCAATGTGTAAAATGCACGGTAAATGTGTAAAAAAAAATGTTTATTTATTACATTTAAGTACTTTATAGACATTATTATTAAAATATATTAGTCATCTGCACTTCTCTTATACGCAAACTATAAGTGTGCCAAATTTCATACTTCTCTGTCCGCGCAATTTTCGTAAAATTGTTCCTAAAGTTTTTTCAGTTTGTGTCCGAAAAATCCAAATATCTCACGGAACCCTATTTTTTTCCAAAATAAAATATAGTCTATGTTACTCGTGGATAATTTAGCTTTCGAATGGTGAAAGAATTTTTAAAATCGGTCCAGTAGTTTTTGAGCCTATTCATTACAACCAAACAAACAAACAAAGTTTTCCTCTTTATAATATTAGTGTAGATTGTCGTTATCCCAATTCGGTACTTATTTTACAAAGAATGTTAACAGTATGTAACATCTTTTATGGAACAACAACGTACTAATTGGTTTTATATCAGGTAAAAATATATACCAAAGTTAGAAAAAGAATAGAAAAAACAGAAAGTTCAATTCTTTTCAATATACCTAAACTCTTAAGCTTAATAACTAGTTGATATAGCTTAGAATTTAATAGAATTTAATAAAATCTTAAAAACTAAACAAAATTTAAAAAAAGTAATATTATTAATAGAACAGAGTACCTTTCTTGTGACACAGGGGGGTACATCTTTATGTACGATACCCCGGGTGGCTCCATCAGGTAGTGTCGGGCTCGGCGATTGGGTTAGCCCTAGCGATTAAACCCCTGCGGTGCCTTCAGCCATTATAATTGGAGGGTCACTATAATTGGAAGTAATTGGATCTAAAAGCAATATGATCCCTTCTGCGTCAAGCTAGCCTCGACGAAAAAGCCAGACTTCTCCTCCCTGTGGCCGGCCGCCTCTGAACAGTCCGTTCTATGTCGTCGGAACCATGTAATGAGGCTAGGTGCTCATCCTAACCGCTGGCACCATTACTCCAAAGAAGCACGCTACCGATTTGTCCGAATCATCCGATTCGGACTTTCACCAGTCGTCACTGTCGCAGCCATCTGCTAGTTCAGAGGGTCGGTGGATTACCTCCCAGTTGAGCTGCTCTTTGTCTGGCCTCTCTGTCTGGTATGGGTAGCCCTATCCGGCATAGCCTTGGGGATCACAGAGGCACGTAAGGTCCCCACACCACCATAAGGTGGCAGCAGCTTCGAGGGATAGAACAAAGTACCTTTTTTTGGTAACGCAATAGAAAGTCTTTACCACGCTACCAAGTAGCCCGGACGACGCAACCGGATACAGTGATGGGCTCGCAAACGGGGATACAACACCGACTAAGCCCCCGCTTTGGTGCCATCAGCCGTTTTG